>JBBBDQ010002252.1:1200000-1267500 GCA_037127315.1 Ascarosepion bandense | reverse complement strand
CATTTATTCATGGCCTTTCGTTTATTCTGCTGTCTTGTGGCATGCCTGAATAGATGGCCTGTGATTAAAAATGAAAACCTCTGCCCAGACTACATTTGTTTCTTTCTATTTCTATGCGAAAATAGCTGCCATTACATTCCTGACTAAGAACTTTTTTGGTGAAAGGAAGATCAAAATAATAAAAAGATTTTGGCATTGGTTGGAGATTGTGTCTTCAACAAATAATTTTTGGAATAGTTTTCATGAACCTTTTTTGCTTGGTTATGTATGCCTTCGTTTGAGACTCAAAATATCAATTTCTTATTTTATTTACTGATATTCATTTCTATTATTGTCAAAATATCTTTTTTTTTGTTTACTTATTTTCTTTACATGAAAGAACTTCTTGCTGAATTTCTATATGAATAGACATATTCTCAATTTCATATATATATATATATATATATATATATATATACTCTCATCAGTAATCTCTTCCCTCTCCTACTCTCTTCCTGACAACCCCTGCAATCTCTCACTCATCATAACATTCCTCCTATGTAAACCCCTGCACAACAGTGGCAGTAAAATGCCTTGCTTGGGGCAAAAGAAAAAAACATGAACGTTTTACAAAGATATTTACTAAAGATAGTTTACTCTAGTATAAAGTCACGATAGTGACGCAATCTATCAGGATTGAACTCACTATCAAAGATGAGAAGGTCCAGCTTATTAATCATTTCTTTACAGTAGGCACATTGAATGAATGCCCAAAGTATGTAAGGTAAATAGTAAAGTTAAGCTATTTCATTGCAAAAATATTTGCATATCCCTCTTTTTGATGAGGGAATAGTCCTATTATGGAAAGCTAAAATTATTTTAGAAACTTTGACTTTATTTATATTTTGATATACTCATAAATTCTACTCTCATAAAAGCTGTAGTCATTGAATATTCACTGGGTAATCTAAGGATGTGCGTTTTTGTGCAGTGGATATCAACTCTAACAACAAATTGA
Source organism: Ascarosepion bandense (assembly GCA_037127315.1). Lineage (NCBI taxonomy): Eukaryota > Metazoa > Mollusca > Cephalopoda > Sepiida > Sepiidae > Ascarosepion > Ascarosepion bandense. The sequence continues at coordinate 1,266,503 of JBBBDQ010002252.1, read as the reverse complement.
GGAGCCAAGTTCAAATTCCGGTTGAATTCTACACATTCACTTACGCACAAATACCCTTGGAAAAGGTATTAATGTCTCTTCCCTCCAGTTATGGGTTAAATAACAGGACAGATTGGTTGCCAGCCAAGGCTATAGAACCTAGTCTACCACAGAAAGCAATGGCAACCTACTGCAGGGTAATCTTCTACCCAGTCAGTCATGTCTCTTTCGAGACATAATCGCCCAAAGCGTGTATCACGTATGGCACTTAACTGACTGAATCTAAGAAAATTTGGTTTATTAAGTAAAAATAAAAATTGATGTTAACTTATTTCACTGTTTCATTCTACCTGTCAAGCAGTTTCATAATTCCCTTTTTTCAGCAAAGAACTAGACGAAGTGACTTTTGCAGAATTTCAGTGAATTGAAATTTCTTCTTTCATTAAAAGAATTCTTTTAAGATTGCAATTATTGATAAGTTGATGGAGAATTATCTAGTGAATAGCAATGATGCTGGAACATTTTCTAGATAATCAAAGAAATGTGGTTTAGTTTTATCCTGATGAAATATTGTATCTTTTCTTTTAATCTCTTAACTTAGTCATTGTCAAAGAGCATCAAGAATGACTTCAGTTGGAATAACTGGAAGGATTGAAAAATTGTTTGGTGCTATAATCTGATGATAAATGAATCTCTTCTAGTGCGGCCATATATATATATATATATATATATATAAGTTATCCAGATACAAGTCTGTTTTGCTGTATCACAGCTCATCAGTGTGGCTAGACACATCCACTTGCTTCTGGCCAGGATCGAAACTCGACTGATTTGGTGTCAGTTGAAGTCTCTACTTCCTAAGCCATAGGTGCATGGATTCAGAGAAGAGAAATTTTAACGTGTTGTATATAAGAAGTGTATACACACGCCAGTCACCGAAAGAACTCAATTCATTTCTGAAAAGTCACTCTTATATAACAGAAGTGGAAACTCTTTTTAAAATTTTCTTCTCTAGAGAGTTCAATCATAATGAGAGTATAATATATCTGGATTTAAAATATGTATATTTTAAATCCAAAAGGATGATCGGATAGGTAAATCTCAAAAAAGCCCCGATCCTATTAATATCAATTTCATTAATATTAAAATTGATCAAGATGGAGGGCTCGATGCAAATACTATGTTCTATTTACAGGGCCAATTTAAAAAAAAAAAATTTTAAATTTTAATCCAGGGATAGCCATTTCTATAAGGAATTCCTCGCTTCTTCAGCAATGGCTGAAACCAAAACTTTATTTATTCAAATGTGTTAAAAGATTTTTACCGGTAGGAGCCCCCACCAAAACTCATTCATACATAGGAAAATAAAATGGGGTGGGATTACAATTTTATATATATATATATATATATATATATATATATATATATATATGGTGGTCTTTGAATGATGACCAGCACGCATTCATTTCATTTTTCTTTGCATTCTCTTGTATTTTAAGTTTTTTATAAAATATCCACTTTTCATCCACTTGCAAGATTTTTCTATTTAATTGAAAAATTTGAAAACATATGGAAGTTATCAAAATGATTAACTTAAGCTGGTGCAAATGATTTTTAATATTTAATATAGATATGTTGTCTCTCTCATATTTTATGATGTTAACTAATGTCTTCATTACATTGCTACCAGCCTTAATTGGTCTTCAGCATGAATTTTATAAGCCACTTTTGACATATTCAATCGTTTGCAATACTTTCGGCATGCATTTTTCTTTCTCTCAAAAGAAAAATGATACAATATGCCAGAAATTGATGCTTATTTCACTGAATTAAGTGCTCTTTTAGATTGAAAAAACAACCAAACCAGAACAAAATCTCCAAACTATAGACATCTAAATATATATATATATATATATATATATATGGGTCATTCCATCTCAAATCAACCAACAGCTGCAGGTGAGAAAATTCACAGGTGCTATCCTTTTTACAGTTTTTATCTGTAAGTTCTATGCTAATATTTATTTCTCTTATATTCTCTATCTCACTCACTCACTCACTCACTCAGCTTCTTGCTTCCCAACCCAATCAAAATTGGTTTTCAAACATTTAAATGCAATGTCAAACGTTAACTTCAGTCTTTTTAATTCATGTTCTTTTATTGTTCTCTCTCTCTAATATTTTCCCCTCCTCATATCTCTCACACTCAGTATTCCATCTTAGTGGCTTTATTCCCTTGCTTGGGGGTGAAATGATTTTAAAAACATCCTAAATATTAGATCTACGCCTTTTTAATAGATTTAAAATTAAAGCAACTTGAAATTACTTCATTTTTTTGTCTTTTGGTAAATAAGGTTCTTGGTATGATTTTGACATTCATAGTTTCATGGATATTGCAGGTACAACTTTTAACGTTAGTGACAACATTTAATACCGACTGTACAACAAAAATATAAACAGCATAGATGTGTTTTATATACTTTTATAAGGACCTGACAATTCTATAGACAAACTTCTATTTATAGTAAAACGTTTTTCTACAACAACTTGTCATGCCAGACAAGAAAGACAAACATTAAAATAAAAATCCTGCTAGGTTATTTTAATTTTAAATACATCAATTTATCCATGTTAAGCAATGTTATCGATACACAAAAATATGCACAAATCAAGATCATTAATAAGGCAAAAATCACATTAACAATATATTTAAAGATCTTATATTTGGGATTGATCAGTAAATTTGATTAAGGACTATCTGTGAATTATCCCAGATTTTTCTGAGAGTAGCACCTGCGGTTATTTGCTGAATTAATATGGCATGACTCGTACACCGATTCTGTTTCTTTATTTTCTGTGAATTCCTATAACTTTTTGGAAAATCATTGTTGCTTTTGACATGGCTTTTGGATTGGGAGTTGTCCTTCATTAGACTTGTTACTAGAGAGACTGGTCTATTTGCTATTTAATTCATAGCTGGGAGGAGAAGATACAGAGTGTTGCCTTTCCCATGAGAATCTGTGTGAAAGTGAATGCAACATAGGCAGGGATTTGAACTGTTTGTCACTTCACACACTGAAAATTCTTTGTCGGTAAAAGTTGACTCTTTCAAATTCTTTTCTCAGAATATTGCCTGATGAATATGAATAGGTGATGTTATTTATCTTTAAGTTATTCGTCATCATAAAATCTAATCAGCTGAAATGATCGTCGAAGATATAATTAATAACGAGAATATAAAGATTGGATGGAGTTAATATGTTGATATAAGTTTAAAATTTGTTTTACATGAGGAATTTTCAGAATGCAAAGAAAAATTCTGGATCTTTTTCAATCAGAATTTCAGTTTGAACCAGTTTAAAGAAGCATATTGAGGAGCGCATATGGTTAAATCTTTTCATTTATTTAATAAATTGTTTAATTAAAATTAGAAAAGAATAAAGAAATCTCATTAAGAATTTGGTAAGAACTGTACTCTTAAGAGTAATGGAAGATTGTAAATCTAGAAAAGAAAAACATAAATCAAAATTATTTTTTCTTCACTAGAGCAAGAGAAATTTAATTGTTTTTGTCTACATATTAATTTGAGTGAAGTAGGGTAACATTCAAATTGTATTTCAGATCTTTAATATCCATCCATTTCTAATAACCTGTTTCTAAAAGACCGGCAGAAAATGCCATGTACAGTTAAGACTGAAGTACAGCATAAATTCTGTACTGGGTGCCCTGGGACGTTTAATATTGAAGCAAGAAGAGATTAAACTTGCCAATTAGTGAAGTAAATGTAATGCTAATAAAGAACAGCTTTCTGGCCACACACAGCCTCTGCAGGTGGAGCCACTTTGCTCAGAGAAATGAACCTAATTATGCTCTAAAACACGGCATAAATTTAAAACTTGGCAGTGAGCCATTTCAGCTTTTTCTTTGGCTTGAATTATCAGGTCAGTCCCAGATGGCTTTTCCTTGCTTTTTGTCCGTAATGCTGTCTCAGTTCTCTCTCAGATTGTATTGCAAAAATTCTGATGATTCTTAGAAATTAAAAAAACAAAAAAAACAAAAACAAACTTTATTGCAGCAAATGCACTGGATTTATATATATATATATATATATATATATATATATAATGTGTGTGTGTGTGTAAAAATATACTCAGTTATGATCCGAGATTAAGGACAGGATGGTTAAATAAAATAAAGACAAGAGGAAAACTGTATTTTCAAAGAAAACAGTCGAATTCCCTTCATTTTAATATCTCGTGACTTTGCACTACAAATGAAGAAATTCTAAAAACTAAAATGTTCTGTTAATCTTTTGAAATGATTTGTGAGCGTCTTTGTGGTTGCCAACACTGTTTGTTTATAGATACGTAATTTAGAATAAAGCTCATTTTGTCTTTTTTGCCTTGAAAAAGTCCATCACAGGACGAAACACATAAGCGATTTAAAATACAGTTTTCCTCTTGTCTTTATTTTATTTAACCATATATAATCTTACATATTAATTACATAAAATCATATAATTTGTGTATACATTTTATTCCTTCTAAAATTGTAACTTCATACATTTATATTAACATTCCATTTGTTTTGGGAAGATCATATATCACAATTTTGAAATCATAATCATGTCTTTCAAGACATGACGGACTGGGCAGAAGATTTTCCAGTAGTAGGTTGCCATTATTTTCTGTGGTAGACTGGTTGCCAACCAAAGCTGTAGAACCCAATCTGTCCTGTTATTTAACCCATAGCTGGAAGGAAGAGGCGGATTAATACCTTTCTCAAAGGTATTTTGCATGTAAGTAAATGCAACAAATTCAACTGGAATTGAACTTGGTTCTCCGATTTCTCGTTCCGAGGTAATATTCACTGCACCACAACACATAGCCCCTATTATTGGAGATACGGACTTGATTTCTGAAGCATATCAACAAATATTGCTTTTCAGCTGTCCCTTGTGGAGATTTTATTCAAATTATCTGAATTGCAACCTCTTGAATTATCACTTTGATCTCATTGTTTGTTACATCATAATAAGGAAAGATCTGTTGAAAATTAAGTGCCCAAAAGATGGTTGATGTCACATTTAGCACCAGTTTGTTGTAGAAAGAGCAAATAATGCAATCTCTTGCAAAAGGAATCATCTGACCAAACATTCAATGTTCCTCAACTAAAAAGAGAAAAAAAAAGTTTATCATTTAATTGATTTAACAATTTCAATATCTTTTAAGCTCTAATCGTATGATATATAATTGCTTTATTTTACTCCCCCCTACCACATACACAAGTGTTTCACTTCTTTTTTTTATCATTCAAATGAAAACAAATGATATTAAGAACAAACAAATTCTCTCTTTTCTTTTAATCTTTTCTTCTAACCTTTGTCTCTCTTTCCAGATCCGAATGGTGGCTGCTAGTGAATTTTATGATGTCCTCATCACTTATGATGACGTGCTTCCAGAAACTTGTCTTGATGAATGTATGCAACTTATTGGAGACACAAAATGGTGAGTTGATGACTTGCTCTCGAATCTTGGAAGAGGTTTTGAAGCTTCATAGAAAATAACTTTGAAAAGCAAAAACCACTTGACATTTATTATTAGAAAGAAGCCAAAAAAAGACTTAAACAGATACACGTTTTGTCTTTTAGAATGTTCGTTAATGATAATTATTTGTTTTTCTATATATTCGATTACCAATAAAGTCACTGTATTTTCCATTTTAATGTTGAAATCTCGTTGAAATTAAAAAAAAAAAACATACTTGTTTTGTTTCGAATCAAATTATTACTCTAAGTCTTATTTGATTAAGATATTAAACAGCTTTTTGTTAGTTTCATTAGCATTCATAAATTTTAAAGATTATACAAAATCAATTATTTACTGTAATTTTTATTTATGTAATTGAAGTACCGTATATACTGACCTATCATGACTTCTGAAGACATAATTTTGAAGCTAATTTTAAGCAGTCGCATCCTACACAACACAGCATCCAAATTAAGTCTTCAAAAGTCACATGATTCACGACTATATATGGTAATTCATTTTAGTTTTATATTATATAATTCTGAAGATGATATTGATTTTGTTTTTCCTTTACCAGGGATCAACCAGTGAGTGAACTTCGACCACTCCGAAATCAGCTTTGTGAGCTGATGGGTATCCCAGCTCCTGTAGTAAAGGTATTTTTCCTCATTTTTCTATTATATTAGATAATTAATGAAGAAGGAAAAAAAAATGTATTATGCCTCTTAACTTTTCTATAATGGAACACAATAATTTTGGATGTCTAAAGACAAGTGAGATTTTAGTTACTTTACAAATTAACCAAAATAATTCCATTAATTTCAAATTCTTCTTTATGAATGTTCCACCCATTTATAAAAGAAACTTTTGTGAAATTCTAATGATTTTCACTTGTCTGGTTAAGATTGAAATTGAATAAAAGTTTAGAGATTAAATTTTTCAAAGAATGGCCTGCTATGAATTTTACTGGTGATTCTATGGTTAAAGAAAACAAAAAAATTGAGATTACAAAATACTGTTTATAAATTAACGGCTACTAAAAAAAATATTCTTGTTAAGCAATTTAGATAAAATAATGAAAATATTATTAGTCCATTACATAAACATTCAGAAATTAAGAATAAATGTCATATTTGTACTTAGGAAAACACGTTAACTTGAAACAATAGGTTGTGATCTTTAAAAGTATGCACTACTTCTTCTAAGCAATGTTGTAGTTAGCAATCATGTGAGAAGAAGGCTGAAACAGCTTCTTTTCTTTTTTACAGTAAGGTTCACTCTGTACAAAGCCCGGGAGCCGCTCAAGATAGAGGTTACATTAAGAAGTAGTTTATATGGATAGGAGGAGAAGATAACAATTGACTCTACACTTGAACAGGTCAAGATTGTAGTTACTCTTGGGAGTCTGTTCCATAGGGCCGTGGTTCACAGGAAGAAGCTGTTCAAGTTAAGCTTCTCACTGGTCAAATACAGATAGTGTGTGGTTTGCTACTATGTAAGTGGCATGGTGGGTCCTTACCGGGAAGGTCAGACCTGGTGGAACCAAGTGATGCAGTTCGTCTGAGCCCTCTTCAGAGTAATGGCAGTAGAGCAGTGACAGACTCATTACATCCAGAGAGAGAAAGAAAAATTCTTCTTCAACAAGGCCACTGAGGTGCTTTTGAACTCGGGTCAAGTCTAACAAGGGAGTTCTGGGTAGCTCCTGCCTAGATATGGCAACAGTACACCATTATTTTACCAGATCTCTCTTATAAAGTTAAAGTTAAAGGATAGCATGAGGAGTCAGGTACTTATTGAAGCAGTGTAAGGAGCCAATCATTTTATTGGCATCAGTCCCAGGCCTGACATATAGATGGCACCATGAATAAAAAGATTCACATGATTTTTATGAAATACTAACCTTCAAGTGGCACATGATAAAATTTGGCCCAATCAGATTATTAGTTTACAAATTACAGTTATTGAAGTGAATCTACTGTTGCAAGTTTTCAAAACAATCTGAATTTCATGTGTTGATAAAGCATTGCTTTCTGATGAGATGAAATATTGTTCAGGCAAAGCAATGGCTTGATAAGTATTATTCAGACTCTGCTCTGGTGGAAATGATGGTTAAGCAGTGGTATGCTGACTTTAAATGCGGTCGTACAGACAAAAATGATGCTGGCTGCCTAATTTTGCTAAAGAAAGTCCAAGTTCATATACCTAGTCAATAGGCCAATTGTTTACTGCCACCTTATTCTTCTGCACTCCCTGATAATGTTCATGATCAATTATCTCGACTTTATTCTAGGAAAAAATAGTGTTTAACTTGTAGTTATGGTATCTTCGTGTCCCCTGACGTTGAGATGAAGGCTGGTTTTCTTTGTATATGTCTTTGCCTCATATGCATGGGTTGTTATAAATGAAGTTGTTTGTCAGGGTTTTGTTTTTTTTTCTTATTTTTTTTACTCTTTAGTCTCAAAACATTTATAAATCTTTTGCATCTATCTTGTTACATCAGCAAAGTTTTCTGTAGCTACATAATCAGTTGTATCAGAATTTCTCAGCATAAAAACATTCAAGGATGAGTAGAGTTACTACATTGGCAGGTGCCTAATTCCTCTTCCATATTTTTAACAGTGATCTAATAAATATGGAAGAGAAATCCCATGTTCCAAAATATTGGATTGGATTTTTTGCACATATGAAAAACTTTCCTTCATTAATTTAATGTAAACTAAGATTGTTTTTGCTTTTTATTGCAGGTCACAACAAATGGTGACCAATGACAATTGTCCATATTCGCATCAAGAAAGAGAAAGTTTTCTGCACCACGACTGGTAACTTTATAAATGGACTTATATATCATAAACATTTTGAAAAAGTTAATCTTGTCAGATCAAAATGTGAGTATTTTGATCTTGTTCTCTTTATCATCATTTGTATTCCAAATCAAAACCATTCACAAAGAACGGACTTTTTACAGTAAACCAAAAATCAAGAATACTTGTCTACTTAAGAAGAAACAGCTGAAGTTGGGACTTTGCAATAAACACTTATGAATCGGTTGTTTTCAATAAAACATCTATCAGTGAACATTGACCAGACTGTATTTATTATATGTATACACATACATTCATCTTTGGTTTACAGGCATATTCACATCTTTTCACACACAATTGATCATCTCTCTCTCTCTCTCTCTCTAGATATATATAAATACAGGGTGTCCATAAAATCCGTGTGCACTTTAAAAAATTTATAACATTATTTCTGTTATAAATAATCTGTCAAAAATGAGTTAGAACAGTTAAACTTGAAAGATAATAGTGTTTCAACAAAATGGAGCTCCTTGTCACTTTGTAAATCAGGAATTTCCTAACACATGGACCGGACGGAGTGGACCCTTTTATTGTCCTCCATGTTTGCCACATTTGACTGCATTAGATTTTTTTTTTTTATGGGGACATGTGAAAACAATTGTGTATGCAACCAAACCTAATTCATTAGAAGATTTGAAAGCTAAAATAACTAGTGTGATTTCAGGCATTACTGTAAATCAGTGAATTGCAAAATCATATTACCCTTTGTATTGCTAATGATGGAGGACATGGGAAACTTAAATAAAATTTCAATAAAACCTTAAAAAATATAGATTTTCTTCTTTCTAATCTCTTTTTACAAATACAAACAAACTTCTAATTTTTTTAAAGTGCACACGAACTTTATGGACACCCTGTGTGTGTATGTATATGTTATTATTTCGTTTTCTTATTTGGTTTACTGGTATCTTTAAATATTTAATTACAAATCTAACCTAATACTTAAGATACTGCTAACCTTAACCTTCTAATTAAGTAGAATATTAGATTTATAATTAAATTTTTATTTATTATTATAAATGCGAGAAATTCTACATTGGCAGCACCACCAGACAATAAACATTTACAAAAATGCAAAAATACTAACAAAAACATAATCGTCAACATCAAGGCTAGAGAGCGGAACCTAGGGAACCTGCACATAAGAGTCCCTAATAATAACTAAACTACACCCACAGATCGACAAGAGCTTAATCTAGACTACATAACAGAATAGACAATGCTAACACGCACATGACACACACTGACCACAACAATAAAGTGCATACACACGGGCACAGTTAACGCACACATATAAGCATGCGTACACAGCTCATGCCAGAATGCGTGCGCTCGTGTGTGTGTGTACACTAAACACATGCACGCATTTGGGTACCTCCAATATTTCAGCATAAAGACTTGATGCCAACGCTGAATATTAAAAAATTTTAAAAAACATTCATAAAGCCCTTTTTTCATTATACTGTTTATTAGAGAGGATAATAATAATAACATCTTATAGGATTAAAAAAATAAATAAACAAACAATTTTACTATCCCCCCCCCCCCCGGCAAAGTAGAGGAGGTGCCTATAACACACCGCACACATACATACGTATAACACAGTCACTATACACACACACCAGCAGATAGTTAAAAGTCAAACCAACGGTCAGGGCACACTTAGATAAACCACACATATAAGCAGACTGATATCATCAGACCAAAAAAGACCCCAACTATAAATCACACATATATACCATAAACACTCGTACACACACACATACATACATACATACATACATACACAGTAAAATTAATGACAGCAGCAGCAGACAGACAGCCAGTAATGAACATTCTTTGAAAGGCCAGAAGCACACTTCTCTGTCATTCTGAAGATGAGATTTTGACCTTGAAATATTAATGTTTAATAAATAGGTAATACCCACAAACTTCTTTACCTTCCTTTATTTTACTCAACGCATTGTGACAGCCTTCAAGACAACCATATACTTATTTATTATTGTTTGAATGTTTGTTTCTAGATCTCTTTACTAAAATTGTGAACTAAACTGATCATCATTCACCTTAAGCACTATAGTGTTTTGTTTTTCTACTAATAAATAATGTTTGGCTACAAGTCTACAGTTTATTTTTTTCTCAATATCTAATATATTGAATTTAAATACATAGATACTGGCAAATTTTTATAAGTAGAACTAATTTAAAAAAATTGTTTTCATTTATGGAATAAGACTTCAACAGATATAGTTGTGGAGCACAAGAAAACTGTTGGATTTTAATAACAAACCCCTATTTTCACACATGAAGAAATTGTGCACTTTTATGAAAGATGCTGTTTTGCCTGACTACTTATATATATTTGTAAAAAAAAAAAAGGTAATAGTTGTTTGCAAAAAATTTCTACTTCTACTGTCCTAGCACTAACAGCCATTTAAATAATTGTCAAATAAAAAAGAAAACAGATTCAGTTGGTGAAAATTGAAGCCAGAAAGAAAAATTAAAATAATGAAACTAAAAACTTTTTAAGAAAAGAAACAAAAAAAAACAGAGTTTGGGGGTGGGGAGAAAATCTGGTCTCTTGTAACTTTGTTTTGCTTCATCTTTTAACTTTCTCCCTCTTGGAGGATAAACTGTTATCTAACATACATATCCGCTCTTGTATGCCTTTACAACAACCTCATTCAGTAAGCCCCTCTATCTTGAGTGGCTTTTCGGCCTTGTATAAGGTGAACAACAGTATAAAAAATGTTCCCCCACTCTCTCCTGCATCTTCACACCAAGCATACCACTAAAATGCAAGAGGTTATTAAGTTAAGGAAATAACAATTAATTGACATTGATCTTCAAAAATTTCGATGCAAAATTGACTGGAAAGCAAGACATGCAAAAAAAAAAAAAAATTGTTAGTTTGGAACTTATGATCACATCTTTCAATTTAAACTGTAAAATGATGAGACCTAGTAACCAATCTAGTCAGTCAGTTAAATGCCATACATGCTTGGATGATCATGTCTTAAAAGAAACATGACTGACTTCTCCCACAGTAGGTTGCTATTACTTTCTGTGGTAGACTGGTTGCCAACAAAGGCTATAGAATCTAATCTGTCCTGTTATTTAACCCATAACTGGAGGGAAGAGATGGATTAATACCTTTCCCAAGAGTATTTGTGCGTAAGTGAATGCGTAGAATTCAACTGGAATTGGAACTCAGCCCCCCGATTTGTCATTCCAAGTCAATATCCATTGCACCACAACACACAGCCGATATAGTATTGTGCTTAAAATTGAAAAGCTCATAATAAAATAATATTTATAGAAAATATAGTAAGCAGTCTTCTGCAGATAATTCATTTTTGGAATATGGATCCCTGTGTGTGTGTGTGTGTGTGTGTGTATATATATATATATATATATATATATATATATATTATTATTATTATTATTAAAAATCGCCTGAAAACACCACTCATAGTAAAAACCAAAGTAATGAAATAACTCGTTTAAAAATGAAATATATATATATATATATTTTATTCTACAATCCACAAAAAAATAGATAAACTCAGAAAAAATTTAATCAAATTTTTCAAAGACCATGATCTTAACATTCCCACCTTAACTAACACTCAAGTCGTAGAGTTTCTAAGATGTTACCTTCGACTTTAGTGTTTGGTTTGTACAGGATATTGCTAAAGACACACACAACCACACATACATCAACAAGAAATAAAATCACACTCAGAGACTAACAACCTACACAAATTAATCCAATTTCATTTAAGTACCAACTCTAGCATTAAGGAAATTTCTGACAATTCTAAAATTAAATACATTAATGCTTCAGAAAAAAGTACTCAACAGTAGTTTAGAATGCTCCGTTAAAAACAAAATAGACAGAAATAAGCAGAAATCATGTAAACATAACACTATTTGGTTTAACTCACCCTTCAGTCGTAATGTCCAAACTAATATTGGTAAACTCTTCCTTAATTCATAAACACTTCTACCATTCACCCACACTAAATAAAATCTTCAACAAAAACAATGTCAAAGTTAATTATAGTTGCATTAAAAACATAGCTAGATATCATAGCATTATGTTGTGAAATATATCAAATAAATATTTGGCCCACATAAACAATAACTGATATTAAAAATGACTTTTAAAAATAATTGCAACTGCCTAAAAAAATAAAGCCTGCCCATTGAATGGCCAGTGTATGTCCGAAAGTGTGGTTTATAGAGCACGAATTCATTCGGATGATAATGATGTTAAATTTTACTTTGATAGTACTTCTAACAGGTGGAAGATAAGATTTAACAACCAATACAGCAAAAGTACTGCTTTATTTATACATTATTAAAAAAAACAGTAAGAACCCAATGATTATCTGAAATATCGTAGCTAAATCCAAACATTACAATGGAAAAGGAGATAAATGTAATCTATGCCTTTCAGGAGAACTTATCTTAAACCATATCAATAAAAGCGATTTTATGACCACATGTTGTCATAGAAAAAATACTTAGTTAAATTCTTTTACCCGAATTGATATAAATCCTTCTTTAGTTTTGCGTCTTTCTTTTTTTTTTTTCTAAGTAAAAAGAACCTTCAGATATTGGAATCCATGTACATTAAATCAATCCGAACAACCCCCACTTAATAAAATCACGTTTAAATCTGGTCATAACACATTACATTGAATTATGAATACATGCTTCTGTTGTCATTTCGTGCTATCACGCGGTGTGACGTCATAGAACCGCATTGCAAATTTGCGAACTGCGTTGCTTAGCGGAGTTTTATGTCAACACAAAATAAAATCGTCGGTAATGGTGGATGTTATTGTGTTACTGTCTTAATAACCTCTCTAAAGATGGCTCATGTGAGCCGAAAGCTTAGAACCAAATTAATAAAAAATTATCCAAATGTTGGAGAATTTTTGTCTTTATTTTCAACTGAAATTAAAGCCAAAATACAACTTTTAGAACGGCTCATGATTAAACATTCATTGTCTCTTATATTTAACAGTATATGTTTAGAAAATTATTTGCTGCCTCAATAGACTAAATTTATTATATATTATTGTATGTTATTTATATTGCTTAATTGTAATTATATATATATATATATATATATATATATATATATATATAGTACTGTGCAAAAGTATTAGGACAAGAACTATTTTATCTTTTATGAGGCATCAAAAAGTTTAAAATCACCCCTGTCCTAACACTACCGGTAGTGTGCAACAGTATTAGGACAGGGGTGATTTTCCTAAAAATTTCACTGAAATTTAAATACAGGGTGAAAAGCCAAGTAAATTGCTAAAAAATATTGATTATTTAAAACGAGGTGTAAAAGAAATGTATTAAAAAGAAGTTATATTTAATTTTTTTCTATTAAACAAGTTATTTTGAAACTACTCGTTATTCTATTATCCTTGGATATGACTGACTTTTTTCTTATTCCCCCCTTTCAAATTGATAAATCTAACGTTACTTTGCAAGACACACTTTGGGAACAAATACAAGCTGCTTGGCAGGAGATACCATTAGATACACTGAAGAAGCTTGTGATGTCAATGCCTAACAGAATGAAGGCTGTGATCAAAGCAAAAGGCTATTATACTAAATATTAAATTTATTTTGAAACAAGTATTTTTTCTTGTTAAAGCATTTGTTGAGTAAATTAAATAAAATTACTTTAATTATTTTCTGTTAATATGCCTCATAAAAGATAAAATAATTCTTGTCCTAATACTTTTGCACAGTACTATATATAGATATAGATATATATATAGTCATCCGCAGACATAACTGTTTTGCTGTATCACAGCTCATCAGTACAGCTAGACATCCGATTGCTTTTTAACCCAGGATTGAGACCCGACCAAATTAGTGTCAGTCAGTGATTCTACCTCTGAGCTATGGGTGTTGGCAGAAGAAGGCAGACTTTTTTAGCATATGATGTATCATACGCCAATAGCCAGAGTGCTCTAATTCATTACTGAACGAGCGATATATACCCATATATACGGTTGGGTGATCATGTCTTAAAAGATTATTTATTTTATTCCTTCTTTTGTGTCTGTTTAGTTGGATGTGCATGGTTGGTGCGGTGGATATCGGCTCGGAATGAGAAATCGGAGAACCAAGTTCAAATTCCAGTTGAATTCATTGCATTCGCTTACACGCAAATAACTCTGGGAACTAGAAGGAAAACATAAAAAAATCCACCGTTCCTCCATCCAACTATGGGTTAAACAGCAAAACAGACTGGGTTCTCTAGCCTTAGCTGGCAACCAGTCTACTGCAAAAAGTAATGGCAACCTATTGCAGAAAAATCTTCTGACCAGTCATATCTCTTTTGAGACATGATCACCCAACCGTGTATCACGTATGACTAACTGACTCTGTTTATTATTATTCTTTTTTATGACATGGGATAGGGAATGTGAGAGGCCATGATTGCCTCCCACACTCCCTATCCCAGGTGACTCTTAGCACACTTTCTCCTGTTACATCACACAACCCTCATTCAGTCATCCACCTGATCAGATCCTTCAAACATGTTATCCGCTGCCTTCCTCTGTCTCTTTTTCCCCTCTATCGGGCCTGTTAGTATCATATTCTCCAAGCCCTCCTTCCTCATTGCATGTCCCAGGAACTTTAATTGTCTCTTCCTGATGCTCAGTATTAATTTCCTTTTCATCTCCATCCTTTCCAAAACCCCGTCATTGCTCACATGCTCGATCCATGATATCCTCAGCATCCTTCTGTAGAACCACATTTCTCTGTTTATTATATTGCTTTAGTAATTAATAGTTTCATATATAAGTATTTACTTATTTTTAATGGTGAAGAACGTAAAAACCATTCGATTCTACCTTTGGTTAGACAAAAAAAAAAAATTTTTTTTTGAAAGACTTTATAAAGGTCAAGTGTATGAAAACAATGTCCAGGCATTTGCATCCACCCAGAAGAAGATGTTGGCGTTTACTAATGTATTTTTAACAGTTATTTTCTATTTTTTTTTTTTTTTTTTTTTTTAATGTTTTCCTTCTAGTTCCCTTTCAGACTACTCATCAAGGACACATTAATTGTGTGTTTAATTAACTGGTAGATCTGAATTTAGCATTTAATGATCAGCGATGGACTATAGGAAAAAAAAAAAAGACAAAACAATTTTACTAACGGTCAACTTGTCCTTTAAACATCTGGTTCAGCTGCTTAACCCAGTTTTAATTCAGGTCAGCCAGTGATTTGAAATTTGATACTACAACATATTTCCTTCTCTTTATGAAACCAAGAAGAAAATTAGTTCACTTACTTAACAAAGCCGCGGGACTTTTGGTAAAAGACGGGTCATGTACATAGTCTTGTAGGCTGAATGTTAAACGTGCGCTCAAAACAATATAATTAGCCATCTTAGTAGAGTTGGCTTCTGTTTAACTTGTGCGCAGTTAAATTAAGGGTAAGGGGGGGGAGGGCTAAGTTTTCCCTACTCTTTCCATTTTGGTACCTTCTGTGTCAATTTTTTTGCGATTTTCTTCGTCAAAACTGTCATTTCAATTCTTGCAGTTGGTTAGCATGACTCCAGGCTGCAACACTCTTGCCATTTTGTTCAAGCGTGGAGGGGGTGGTGTCTGTGCCTAAACGGGGCATTTTGGGTTGCGTTTTGGGGTTTCCGGATAGAAAGGGGAGAGTGCGAAGAGATATCTACTGGCGAAATTGCCTGAGTTGGTGATGAGTGAAAAATGCAACCACTCCTTTTTATTACTACGAGATCCTGACACAACCGACTGGGAACCACGTGTAAAAATATATTCCTAGCTTTATAAGTTCTCGCATCGGAATATGCGTGTGTGTACGTAACTAGACGAACCAATATACAATTTTTTTTCTTTTTCATTATAAAAAAATGTGTATAGTTCATTTTTATATATATATTTTCTAGACATATTCTATTAAATATAAGAGACAATGAATGTCTATTATGTTTAATCATGAGCCGTTCTAAACGTCGTATTTTTGCTTTAATTTCAGTTGAAAATAAAGACAAAAATTCTCCAACATTTGGATAATTATTTATTGGTTTTCTTCTAAGCTTTCGGCTCACATGAGCCATCTTCAGAGAGGTAGTTTAAACTGAAATATTATAAATTTATAATATTTCAGTTTAAACTACCTCTCTGAAGATGGCTCATGTGAGCCGAAAGCTTAGAAGAAAACCAATAAATAATTATCCAAATGTTGGAGAATTTTTGTCTTTATTTTCAACTGAAATTAAAGCAAAAATACGACGTTTAGAACGGCTCATGATTAAACATAATAGACATTCATTGTCTCTTATATTTAATAGAATATGTCTAGAAAATTACTTGCTGCCTCGATATACTATATATATATATATATATATATATATATATATATACACACATCTAGGAAAAAATTACTAAAAAGTTTTAAGTTTAAAAATGTATTTTTTGACAGTATTTATTTATTTCTATTATTATATTTGATATTTCAGACCGTCCTCGGCCTTTCATCAGAAACAAATGATTTTAAAATTTAAATTAGAAATGTTTTCGTGATGAGCGTTCGTCCGAGAGATTGTTTACATCACGTGACGCAGAAAGCGACAGATTTTTTAAAATATTTGTAAACGTAAACCTATCTTTAATAATACTTATAAATGCTGTTTTAAAGAAAAAATTTTTTAAGTGTATCTAAAAAATGTTTAACTATTGAAATATTTATAAAGATTCAAAACACCTAAGTCCCTATTTAACCCTAGCCTGTATGTATTTAATTTTAAAATCCAGTATTTTTCTTTCTTTCTGCGTGAGTATGTAGAACTAAAATCAGAATCTATTAGTAAACCTTTGCAGTTTTCTAATGTGTATCCCGGTTGATTGAAGTGTTGGGCTATGGGGGAATACGGCTTGTTTTGGTGTATGCTTAGTTTGTGATTATTGAAACGGAATCTAAAGCTATTTCCAGATTCACCAATATATCCACTATTTGGACATATTGAACAGAAGAGAAAATATATTATGTTTTGGCTGTCACAGGTGAAACGTGGTGGGCGTAATTTGATGTTAGTGTTGGGTAGAGAAAATACTGCATCGTTTACTAAATGTTTGCATATTAGACAGCGAGATTTCTTACATTGGAAATTCCCAGATAGGTTTGAATTTTTTTTAGATATTTGGTAGAAGTAGGATAGCTGATAGGTTGGGTGTTTGTTTCAATGCATTTATGGGTGGTTTATCGAAAATGTCTTTGATATTTTTTGTTTGATTGGAGGTTCTTGTAATCATTTTGTAAATTTTGAATAAGTGTGTGGGAATATTGATTGTGGTTAAAAACCATGGGAATTCGGTTGTTGTTTTTTCTTTTCTTGTATGTGAGAAGTGTGTTACGATTTATGTGGATGGTTTTATTTACTGCTTCTTTTGTGATTTTTGTTGGGTATTTACATTTTAGAAATTGCTTTAAGTTGTTAATGTTGTATAGAAAATCTGGATGGTCTGAGCATATGCGTTTGATTCTTAGAAATGAGCTGTATACGATAGATTTTTTTTTAATTTAAGGGGATGGCAACTGTTAAAGTGTAGGAATTTATGTGGGTTTGTTGTATAGACTGGTGGAAAGTGTATGTTTGTTTAATTTTGTCATGCCGTCTAATAAAGGGGTGGATGTGTATGAGTACTCCATGGTAAATTTAATTGTATTGTGGAAGTTGTTGCAGAAAGTAAGTTTTTTAATTTTTCTAATCCATGAGTCCATAATAAGAAAATGTCATCAATGTATCTAAAATAATGTGATGGTTTATATTCTGCATTGTCTAGTATTTTTCTTTCTAGAATGTACATAAAGATATTGGCATAACTAGGTGCCATTTTCGTGCCCATTGCTGTGCCACGAATCTGTAAATAGTGTTTGTTGTTGAATTTAAAATTATTTTGAGTTAAAATGAAATTTATTAATTGGCATAAATCTGTGATTTGGTTGTTAGGTAATTTGCTTTTACTAAAAGCCCAACACTTCAATCAACCGGGACACACATTAGAAAACTGCAAATGTTTACTAATAGATTCTGATTTTAATTCTACATACTCACGCAGAAAGAAAGAAAAATACTGGATTTTAAAATTAAATACATACAGGCTAGAGTTAAACAGGGACTTAGGTGTTTTGAATCTTTATAAATATTTCAATAGTTAAACATTTTTTAGATACACTTAAACATTTTTTTTCTTTAAAACAGCATTTATAAGTATTATTAAAGATAGGTTTACGTTTACAAATATTAAAAAAAAATCTGTCGCTTTCTGCGTCACGTGATGTAAACAATCTCTCGGACGAACGCTCCTCGCGAAAACGCTTCTAATTTGAATTTTAAAATCATTTGTTTCTGATGAAAGGCCGAGGACGATCTGAAATATCAAATATAATAATAGAAATAAATAAATACTGTCCAAAAATACATTTTTAAACTTACAACTTTTTAGTAGTTTTTCCTATACATATTAGTAAGACAGTATATGTAGATCATCACTATGTTATATATATATGACACCTCCGATCATTTTTTTAGATATCTAAATTTAAATTGAAAATTTTAAAATAAGTTATTTTCAAGCTTTAAAATTAGGTCTATTTGAAAGCCAAGGGATTAAAGTTAGTAATTCCAGTAATCAAAATACACTGGTGTATTTTAAACTGAAATTATATCGATGGGAATCAGAAATTTTTCGAAAAAAAAAAAAATCAATCAAATTTTGCGCTATTTTTGATTGATCGACACATTTCATAAACAGTAGCTAACTTTCTGTTTAAAAAAATCTTGCAAAAATAAGATATACCTCGCAGACACGTTTTTTAAGTCAATTGTTTAAATTGAAACTTACCTTAATCTGATTTCAAACAATAGTACTTCCTTACTGTATGAAATTTACGACAGAAACTTGTCATGTTATCAGTGTAATACGAGGTGGCGATTGATTTAATTTACAGTTTCCGTCTGTCAATAACCCAAGTACGGCGATTGGACGTGCCAAATTTTTATTTACCTAAAAAAATGTGTTTTTTTGCTTTTTAACTGCATAGTAAGCAATAACATAATATTTTCATCAATTACATAATATTTTATAGGATTTTCGTTTAGCTTTATAGTCGGACGCTTGAATTTGCTTTCTGAATAAATAAAAATAAAAATTTCTTTTAAAATAATTTTATAATTTAATAAGAAAAATTGAAATTAAAACAACCCAGCCAAGTTATGAAATATTATGCTAATTAATATTTTTATTATACATTTTTCATATTAATAAGTTATTAAGATTATAACAAGGTAAAAATAGCTAATTTAATTTTTATACAACTCTAGAATCACGTGACCTTTTAAAGATATATATCGCGTACGGCCACCCGTACAAACAAAAAACGAGTAATCAACATGCAGAAAATTAAAATGTTTTAATTATTTAACAGAAAATGAGCATCCTTTTTTAAATTAACTGTTTAGATTTTTCGATTAATAAATATATTTGCCACACATTAATTTAAAAAAAAATTGAGAGACCCATGAGGAGGAAATTTTAAAAGACTTATGAAATTTTTTAGAAATTACTTTATAAAGTAATAAAAATAAAAACAATTCTTGAAAAAATTCATTATTAACGGAAATTTTTTTTTTATTCAGACTATATCATTTTAATTTATGTTTATAAAAGCAGTTAAAAGTTTATCCAAATAAAAAAATGGCATAGTTTTATTGCATTTTTGTTATCGCAGTTTGGAGCAGATTTTCTTATAATGGGATTTTTTTTTTAAGAAAAAAAAAAAAGACAGTTGATTCGCATTCCCCAATGACTCCTGAATTTAATTAAAATTATCTGTTGAGACCTAGTCGCATTTTTCGACATTTCTAGAAATTAATTAGTGGTTGGGAGTAACATATTAAAAAAAAATGTTTTTACTAATATTTTCTAAAAATAATTATTTCAAAACTGATTTCAATCAATTATGAATAAGTCCTGAAATTTTCATCAAAATCAGACGATTATTTGATTTTTGCAAGAATTTCCAAATTAATGTCTCTTTCACAGTCAAAGAATGCCTTCGCGTAATATTACGTTTTGGACGTAATAAACTCCAGCGTCAATTTATCCCTCTCACTGACGAGAGAAAAAAAAAGATTTTCTACCACTAAATGAGCCTGATAGAACCTGTTAGAACAATTTTAAAAAATTGTAAAAATAATTAAAAAATACTATGATCTATCCCCTTAATGATAGCATAAACATTTTGCCGAGAAAACTTGGTTTTTATTTAGTTTTAGGCCTTTTCCGTCAGACTATGCTGCTTTTTCCAGCGAAAAAAAAAAAAAAAGAAAAAAAAAGCTCACTGGTACCCCTCTATATATGAAAGATTAGCAACTATATCCCACCCTTTTACTGTGAAATCAATAAAATGTAAACTTAAATTCTACTCCAGCAGCTTCTTTTCTCGCACTTCCCGCCTGTGGAATTCCCTTCCATTTACTTGCTTTCCCAACAGCTACAATCTCCAAGAATTTAAATGTAAAGTCAATAGTCATCTATCTCACTAACCTGCATCCTCTCTCTCATACTCCTTTCTCCGTTCACTCCACTCTCATCAGTATTCTCATCCTTCTCTTACCCACCTCCTGACACCCCCTATTTCGTGTAAGCGATTCATCTGAGTTCGATGCCAAATTTTCGATGTAATCAACATTAACAACCGCATCGAAACAGAAGATTCATTTTTGTTTGTATAATCATTTCACTGTAAGACTGCCACTGATGCGCAGGGGGTTACAAGTGGGAGAAAAAACAAGGTATACAGGATGCCGAAGAAAGATAAGATATGGATGCGGGACCAAAGAGATAGAAAATAGCAATTGACATTGCATTTAAACTTTTGGGGGTGGTAGCTATCAGGGAAGCAAGCAAATGAAAGGGAGTTTCACAAACAGAAAGTGGGAGAGAAAAAGCTGTTAGAGTAGAAGAGAAGGTTACATTTAATTACATCGATGGCAAAAGGATGAGACCTACATGCCAATCTAGTAGCACGGGTTAATTTATGTGATCGGGCACCAGGTTAAAAAAAAAAACTCGCCAGAACAGTTACCACGAAAGACAGGGGGTGGGGTACATTACGTCGGTGAGAAAGTGACTGCCAAGTCAGGATCGATTATATTAGAGATCCTTTGGATTTTGTCAAGAACACCCAAATGAATAGCAAGAGCACCCGACTAGATATGGCAACAGTATTCAATGCACGAACGAATGGTAGATTTATATAATTTCAACGGAAGGATAATTATGATTTCCTGCAAAAATTTTACTTTGTCATACTACAAATGATAGTAATGTCTTCAAACATAAAGGTATTGGATAATAAAATAACGATAACACAGTGTAATTTTATTAAAATATCTATAAAAGTAATGTCCATAGAAGCTACTTTACTGTAATCTTATATTAAGTGGCGTATGCACAGACCCTAACCAAAACACTGTACGCTATTTTGTGAGAGATTTTGAAAGAGGAAATGTTTTTTTTTATTACTGAAAACTCATGGCTCCTGTGTCCATTGTAAACAGAAAAAACCAACTGAGTAATGGCCAAGGATGTAGAGGCCAGAAATTTAAGTTATTAGGTCGCGGGATACGACAACAAACCTACCTATTTTTTTAAAATCATATCACCCCAAGCAAGGCATTCCACTGCCACTATAGCGCAGGGGGTTATATAGAGCGATTGGATATAGGAAATGTAAGAAGGAGGGTGATAGACGAGTAAGGAGGTACATAGGAAGAGTGTTTGAGAGAATGGGTGCGAGTTAATGTGTTAGGAGGTGTCTATTGACCTTACATTTAAACTCCTGGAGATTGTAGCCGTCGGGGAAGCAAGCATGCGGAAGGGAATTCCACAGGCGGGAAGTGCGAGAAAAGAAGCTGTTGGAGTAGAAATTGCGGTTACATTTCATTAGTTTCACTGTAAAAGGGTGGGACCTAGTTGCTAATCTATTGTCTCGTGCAAATTCATACCTATTTTTACTATATTGTACAGTATACACACACACACAAGAATTACTGCTACAACCGCCAGCTTAAGCTGTTACTGATACGGTAATGCTATAGGCTCTCTCTCTCCTCCTACTCTCTCACTCTTTACTGCTCTTCCGTTTGGCAAAGGTGAGAGAAAGGCTGAGGAGAGTAGCGTTTAAAAAAATAGAGGGGAAGGAAAAGTACGTACAGAGAGTAAGTGGCGCAACAGACGGAGGAACTAAGTAACTAAGGAAGGAAGGAAGGAACAAGCAGAATTATTGTATGATGCAAAATGAATTCTGACGCGAAAAACTTTCTGGCCTGACACAGCGAGCCAACCTTCCTAGCAATAAATAAAGCTATGGATTCAATGTAGTCATTCCTTATGAGGTCATTTGAGAGAGTGAGGCCAAGGAGGCGCAGTGCGTTGCTCTTTAGAAGACTAGCGTCATCCATTCTGATGTTAAAAAGTTTGAACAAAATATTTCTTTTCTATCATTCTTCAGCTTATGGTAGGTGACGGGACAGGGGCAGAAGTAATTTGGAGCAAAGAAATAGATTTTAGAAAGGTATTGGGCAGTGTAAAATTGATTTGTGAGGTTATACAGCAATAATAAAAGAATAGAGAAACCACTGAAGGGTTACAAAAAAGGGGAAACGTTTTATGATCAATCGAAGTGAACTTAAAGAGATTGAAGGGATCGATAAATATGATACCTAACAAAATCAGCGAGGAATTATTTCTAAAACGATTTATCATAATCTTAATAAAATTTGAAAAGAAATTTCAGTTTCAACGCCTTTAGTTTTTCACAATACTAAATTCCTTCCAGGTTTTCTCACAAGTTCATTCTCTCCTTGTGCCTGAAAGTAAACCTGATCGTCACACTATTGGTTACCATCTTTGACCTCACACAAGAATTTATTCGCCGATTTCCAATAAAACTGCATTTGTTTAAATGAATAAGTGTCAGACGTTGCTCGGGTTTAATGAAAGCTTTAAAACTAATCCATGGTCCTGGAGCTCAGACTCTTTGGACGTTGGTACGAAAGACTAAAAAGCAATAATTGTTTCCAGTTAAAGCGAAACCGTAGACTGAAAGAAAAATGAATGGATGTAAGTCAAATTTTGATTTCCTGGTATCGATATCAATTAAGATTTTTTTTCGTCGTAAACTGAATTTTGAAGGCTAAATAAGTCCTCTGAGTAAATGGTATCATGGTTGAGACTAAGAACTACAATTATACCTACTTAGAGCCAAACCCGAAGCAAAAATTAAAATAAAAGGGCTGAAAAATTACAGACAGAGGCAGATAAACAGACACACACACAAACATCTTGCCTTATATATATATATATATATATATATATATATATATATATATATATATATAAACGATTTTCTGCACTATTGTAAGAATTGCAACCTTGAAACTTCTGAATATTGTTTCTTATGTCTTTGTCTATGGGTGTATCAAATTTGATTAAAATCGGACCACTCCTTCTATAACCCGATTTTTTCGATTTTCGATATTTATTGGGGGTACCTCGACACAAAACCTAGCTAAGAACACTTGCAGATGCTTATAGTACAACTGTGTAAATTTTCAAGAAAATCGGTTCAGCCATTTCGGAGTCTATAGGTAACGACAAACACACACACAAAGTTCCATTTATAAATAAGTTTGGATTTAGATTTAGATTAAATAACAGACAGATTATAATTCAGGACGAGAACAATAAGATTACATTTTCAAAATACTTATTTTCACATCCTTTTTTTAATTATTAATCGGCGCACAACTGTCTAAAACTGGCTAAAAAAATGCAAGGTAAACAGTTACACTTTTAGCGTTCCTTATCCATCTTATCATTAACTAAAGTAGGTGCGTGCTGATATCTTTCGTACGTAGTGCGCCCTTTTTATTTCCACGGACACTACAGTGAGCACAATAACACCGTTAGATAGAGCAAACTGCCATCTACAAAACGCGATATATATTACATATATATAATATATATATATATATTTATCAACTAAATGGTCAACACCAAGCCCAGTTAGGGCCGAAGTTCCCCAATTTAATAAAAAAAGAAAATCTTCCCCACTAACAACACTTTAAGTAACAACTTTAACAAAAATACACTTAAACTAAGTTATAGTTGCACAAATAACCTTGAAAAATCATTACAAATCATAATAAATATATCTTAAATCAACACGTTGATCGAAATAAAAATAACTACCAAAATAATAAAGAGAACAACAATAAAAACTTATGCAATTGTCGAAACCCCAATAATTGCCCACTACAAAATAGATGTAAAATAAATTCAATTGTCTATCAATGCAATATAACATCAATTGAAAACCCAACTGTAAATAACGTGTACATCGGATCTGCAAAGAACACTTTTAAGCAACGCTGGTACATGTACTTAACGTCATTCAAAAACAACATGTACCCAAACCAAACATCCCTTTCTGTATATTTTTGGAAATTAAAGGACACAAAAAAGAAACCCAAAGTAAAATGGTAAATCCTGAAAAAAAAACTAGAATCTGTAACTCGCTTAACGACATCTGCCCTTTATGCCTGAGTGAAAAGCTGTACATATTAAGGTACCCTAACAATGGTGAACTATTGAACCGTAGGGATGAATTAGCAGTGTTATGTAAACATCGAAAATATTTTTCGTTAAAATTTAATTAACCAAAAGGGATTAGTCATAACTCGTGCTCTAATATAAAAATCAATTTACAGTTAAAATTATTTATCTATTTGAAGTATTATGAGGCCCCACTAAAATACCTCATTCAGATAAAATAATCCTCTCCAAAAGTTAATTAATATCCATGTTTAATCCACAAAATAAAAAAAATGAATATTATGTTAATAAAATAAATCCATACAACACTAAAAAGTCACTATTTCATCCACGCATAGATAGTAGTAAAATAAAAAGTGGCTACCCTTTTTAAAAAACCTAACATCCCAATATAAGAATTACCTAGACAAAACTAAAAAGTGACCTGTCCAAAACTAAACTACCCCGACCCCTCTCCTCACCCAAAGCTGTATCTCTATGGTTACAAACTGTCTACAGAATGACTTAGACATACTAAATTCCCATCCCACACATGAGTTATATATCACATTCCCCAAAATGAATCGTTTCCACCATTTATTTTCAGTTCCACTAATCACCCGAAGAAGAGCAGTTGTGCTCTGAAACATGAAAATTTTTGTGCAGTGATACTATACTTTTATAAACCATTGTAAAAACCATTACAATATAAACCTCTACATTGTATCGAGCACTCTTTATAAAAGTAAATGCTTGAACAGTGGGTTTAAAATCTACGTGTTCTATCACTTTCTTATTATACCGAGCGCCCGTAGCTGACGCCAATTCGGTCGGTTTTCAATCCTGGGTAAAAAGCAATTGGCTGTCTAACCGTACTGATGAGCTGTGATACAGCGAAACATATCTGTCTGCATATATATATATATATATATATATATATAGAGAGAGAGAGAGAGAGATACACACTAGACAAATATTAATTAAGCTGAGTTTACTCTGAAACATTGGTTACATATTTGTATATGTATAAAATCTATGAGCTTATTCACCATTAGTTCGATGAATCCATTTAAATGTGTATTGATGAAAAGTTAACTACAGCCTGAGTATTTAAATACATACAAATATACTTAACTGGGTTCATAATGTATATAAAAGTATCAGAATATGTAAAATTTGTTTATGTATATTTTATATAATTGCAAGGTGCGATGTGTAAATTGTCGCCTTTTTATATTTCTAATTTCACATCGGCACGTTATTTATTTTTGATTTTGTTGGCTGCACAGTGTAGAAGGGTCAGTTGGGCACCGTTGGTTAGAAAAACACCACCATGGTGCATTTCGTTTCTATAGAAATTTGGAAACGACATGCTGTTCTGCTTAACATTCGCGCTGGAATATACGAAATATTCTGAATATTTGAGTGTCAATCTGAGAACAGTACAGAGGATTCGGAAAGAGTTGGATGAGTCTAATGGTGATCACGAAATTGTTTGGAGTGATCCCTAGAAATGGCAACGTTATACCTCTACTCATCTTCCTACGGAGCCTTGTATCAAGTGCTTTAAACTTAAACAAGAAGATCATCCAGAAGAGTAGCAGGAGATTCCAAAATCGTCTGAAGGCTGTGGTTGTTGCAAATGGCGATTTTATTGAATAAATTTACTTTTTAGTATTTTAAGATACTTTTGTATATTTTTCGCAAATATATTTGTTGAAATGAGATGTCAGTGTTATTTTCATTTTTGCGTCATTTAGACGATAATTTATCCATCGCACCTTGCACAATTCTGTAAAAATATATATTTCTATGCAATTATAATCGTTAGTAATAGTATAAAAAAAATTCAGTCTTCAGAAACGTGTACGGACACACACAGACACACATAACTGAGCGTGTATGTGTGCTAGATTGTTACAGATAAGTATTTATATGTTTAAGAATAAGATGTATATGAAAAATGTGTGTGTACGTTAATATATATATATATATATATATATATATATATATATAGCATAATGATGATCCACGTATACTGTCTTAATATGTATAGGAAAAACTACTAAAAAGTTGTAAGTTTAAAAATATATTTTTTGACAGTATATATATATATATATATATATACACACACACACACACATATATATATATATATATATATATATATATATATATATATATATATATGTTTGTATGTATATGTATATGTATATATAATAATAGAAATAAATAAATACTGTCAAAAAATACATTTTTAAACTTACAACATTTTAGTAGTTTTTCCTATACATATTAAGACAGTATACGTGGATCATCATTATATATATATATATATACGCACACACATGTGAATAAAAAAAGTGTCATAAATAAGAACGCGCGCACACTCGTCCATAAACGTCATTTTTATGATGGAATCTTGAATGCTTTTCTGTCTGCTTTGAAGGGATGATGTGGCAATGGATGAAATAAAAAAAAAATGAAGGACTTTTTTTTTCTTTAAAAAAAATTTAAGGAGGAGAGACGTAAAAACGAGGAAATCACAAGTGTTCGTCTGCGAAGCAGAAAAGTCTGAACGGGTGGCAGCCAAACAGCACTTTCTATCCCACCCCTTCAACTTCTCCCTTTTGTGGGTGTTTGGGGAGGATTCTTCTTTACGGGAAATCTACGTCGACCATCAGATTTTAATTTTGCATCTATGAGATATACAATCATATTTTATGAAAAGGAAGATCATATTGCGTCAATCTTCCAATTAGAGAGGTTTTGCATGCCATGTAAATGAATAAACCATCTTTCTCAAAGTTTAAATATCTATCACTGACACAAGAAAAAATGTGATATCAGCTCACCCACCAAGTAGACCGTAAAGTCAAATTTAGTACAAGTCTTTAATAATGAGGAACCACCCAATAAGAAATGAACGATGCAATGTCTGCCTCCCAGAGTGAGTGACATCCCACCCTAGTTTGCTAACTAGTCGAGAAGACCATCTCTAAAAGAGTTCGATCCTTAAAGCCTTGTTCTAATCTATGGTACTCCCACTGATTCGCTAAAATTAGCATACTAAACTTAACAAAAACAAAATTTTATCATAAAACTATGTTCTTATTAAGCGGAAAGACCAAAAGATTCTTTTATTATTATTATTAAATTATATGTTTTTGATACTTTTTTGTACGTGCGAAATTTTGGTTAAAAAGCTTGTTTTTCTTGCATCAGCGGGTGCGGGGTAGAAAATAAATTGTATAGCAAATGTTAGCGTTTTATTTGCGTTGATTTGGAAATTCTTGCAAAAATCAAATTATTGGTGGATTTAAATGAAACTTCAAGGATGTAATTAAAAATGAATGGAATTATTCTGGAAAGATGTCTTTTTTAAAAAACAATCTTAGACATTTTTTTTACATCTATTACTCCAGCCCATCTATTTAATTTTTTTAATTTTTAATTTTTAATTATTTTTTAATTTTTAAAAAAATTATTTTAATTATTTTTAATTTAATTATTCATAAATTTAATTTTTTACATCTATTACTCCAGCCTATCTATTTAATTTTTTTAATTAATTATTTTAATTATTTTTAATTTAATTATTTATAAATTTAATTTTTTACATTTTAATTTTATGCAATGAAACTAAAACTTTACTTAATTAGAAAAGTTTTTAATTACTTTTATGAATAAAATATATTATGAAGACTATTGTCGTAAGAAAAAAAAATCGTTGAATCTTTACAAGAATTTTTTTTTTATTTTTCTTAAAATTTTAATTAGAATAATTTATAAAGTTTTAATTTTTTTCAATTTCTGTAATTTGTACCGAGTTAGCGATATTGTTATTAAGTAAAAACTATATTTATTAATCATAAATGGAAAAGCTTGCTACAATTTAACGACCGGAATATTTTAAGGTGTATTTTTTTTGTGTGTATAAACATGCCGATGTTTTTAAATACTGACGCCCATACACATCAATAAAATGTAAAAGCGATAACTATAGTAATTTTAAAATTGAATTACGGAAAATATTTTCCTAAATTTTTTTAGGTTTATGGGTAGTTGAACATTATATATATATATATATATATATATATATATATATATATATATATATATATATAAAAGATGTTCATGTTTTAATCCTCAAGTAATTTTTACAGATATGTTCCCCGAAAAAAAAAAAAAAGATAAACTTTCATAAACTGTCAAAATCTTACCTGTTTAGCTACCACCTTAAAAATTGCATTTCTGCGATATTTCAAAATTAACGCAATATTTGATTTAGATTAAATTAATAAAATTTTTACTCAGACAATATTTCTCAAATAATGTTTCAGAAAAATATATTTTATTTTAAAAAGTATATTTTTTAAATTAAAATAATTACATTCTCTTCATTAAATGGCTAAAATCAGCGATTTCGAAAAAACAAAACAAAACAAAAAAGCTCTCCTTCCAGTAAATTCGTTTTGGAATACAGCAATTATTATTATTATGATGTCATTTTTCATCATATTTCGATTTCTGCTTTGGTCTCACTACCAACCAAGTCTGCGGGGAGACTTAAGGCAGGTCGTGGCGTGTTGTTATGACTCCATTTCATGTTATTCTATCTTCCCTATCATCCCTAGCATTACATAGATAAAGTTTTTCCTTAGTGTGTGGGCTGTACTTAATAAGACAATTTTTTGTATATCTCTTAAGCTGGGGTTTCCAGGGGTTCTTTCAATGTGTTGTTTTGTTCCATTTTTTATCATTCCAAGTGCACCTACTATCACTGGGACAACTCTTGTTTTCAATTTCCACATTTTTTCTATTTCAATTTCCAGGTCTTTATATTTTGACAGTTTTAATTATTATTATTATTATTATTTTTTTTTTTTTTTTGCTTTTTGAAAATATTAAATTTGAAAGTAAAATTAAAATAAATGCACAGTTAAAATGAAACAGTGGAGGAAATTCAGCAATTGGTATTTGAAAGGTAAAAATTCAATTGATAAAGTAAACAGGAAAAAATCCCCCCCCAAAAAACAAAAAAAAACACGTTATCCCATAGCGGATCAAACTCATAATCTAATCAGTTTTTGTGACAGTCATGAGGCCAATTAAGCCTTGTCAATTTCATTCGAATCCATCCATCACATCTTAAGATATCTTGACCACGGTCCGACACAGACAGACAAACGCGAATGAATACAGGTTATTCATTTTAAACCGTATGTATCATATTTCTGTGGATAACTAGTGAATTGCTAATAACCCCTGAAAAGTGGAGGGACAGGTTCACCTATGAAACACTGGAGTTGGGATACTGAAGGTAACATTATTCAGCTAAGTGACAAATTTTTATTGAGAGAGATTGTTTCAAGTGTGCTCTAATTGGAAAAGTAAGCATATTATAGATGTCAATAATTTTAACGTATTCTTAAGTGTGGCAACATGACGATTAAAAATTGGTATAAACTTTCCGGAAAACCGTATATATTTAAACAAATTCTTGACCGGACAAAACTTAATAATAGCAAGGAAAATAGAGAATTTTAATGACATCGTATTAAAATAAGACAACCGATTTCGCACAGTACTTTTCAAGCCTAGACAGTGGGATTTTTATATGTTAGGTTGTCCCAAAAGTTCGTAAACACTAGCAAAAAACTGAAAGTTTACTCGCAAAAACAACAAAAATTATTGCTCAAAATAAAGACCATCATTTTCCAAGGCTTTCTGCCATCGATCTGCAAGCTTTCGGATCTAGTCAAAATACCATTCAACCGGCTTTGAATTAAAGAATTCTTGACACGCTTGCACGACTTCATCAAACGAGTCGAATCGGCGGCCCTTCAGAAAGTTTTGCATTGAGCGGAAAAGGCCGTAACCTGATGGAGCACAGTCAGGACTGTAGGCTGGATGTGGCAGAACCTCAACGCCGTCCAGCTCTTCAAACTTGTCTTTGGTCTTCCTGGCGGTGTCTGGCTTGGCATTGTCCTGCTGCATCAAAGCGCGCTTTCGATTGATCAGAGCCGGGTACTTTTGCTTCAACTTTTCGTAGACCCGTTCAAGTTGCTGACAGTAAAGTTCGGCACTGATGGCACGACCATTCGGAACCAACTCAAAATGCACGATTCCTTCAAAGTTCCACCAAACGCACAACATGACTTTCTTGCTGAATCGATCTTGTTTTGGAACCGACGGTGTGTCTTGCCCTTTCTGAAAACCATCGCTTGTCTCGATTGTGCTGGACCAGATAGACCCATTTCGCAAGTGTTTACGAACTTTTGGGACAACCTAATAATAAATAGCTTAAAGGTTGAAATGGAATAGTGATATGGGGAAAAAATTTATAAGGATGCTAGAGCCCAATAATACTAAGTTCCAGGAGATATTCTCCCTGCTTACAGAGAGCAGACCCCCCGGGAGCTTATGTATATGAACTCTAGCACCTTTAGATGAAAAATGGAGTGCGACTTGGCAAGGATCGAAAAATTTTCAGCACTCAAATTAATTACACAATTCCTGCTATTAATGTGTTCACTTATTGAGGACCCAGATGTATTCACCAAGTGGTTTGTATTAGCGGAAGAGTTCAAAATTTTCCGACGTAGGTGCTGCTTGATTCTTTGATCCAAACGCTGTGATGTTCTGCCTATGTAATCGCATCAGCAAATACACTTAAAGTTGTAAACAACTGAATTAACATGCCGAAGAGGCAAAGCATCCTTACGCATAGAAGAGAAAACTGTACGTGTAGAAAATATTACACGAATATTTGCATCAAAATAACATTTAGTAATCGAAGAAGAAATTTGCCTGGCTAACACCTCACCATCTGTGCCCAATGAATGGTATATATATATATATATAAAGTAGCTAACCTAGAGCTAACGGACCTACCAAGGTTTCACCAAATGTATTGAGCGCTTTACGTGTTAGGTTCCTCGTCTCCGGTTTTTTTTCTTTCGACTCGTACTTTGACTAATGTTCAAGTGCTTAGTTCGTTTCTTTTTTGTTTCCATTTTTCCCCTCCGCGTTTATACTCGGTGGGTTTTTCGAGACGTGTTCAAAGATACATTTATAGTTATATATACATATATAATCTCTCTCTTTTATATATATATATATATATATATATATATATATATATATATATATATATATATATACACATACATACATATTTGAAATGATTTGTTTGAACATCATTTTTTATCGATACTCATATTTAAGTAGATATTCTGTTTTTAATTAAACAGTATTATATATTTATATCTACCGGCCTGATTATTTACGATAAATTTTTCTTACGAGAATGTGTGTCATTCGGCAGAATTCGAACTTGCGACCCCTATCCACATAGGGGAAGCTACCATGTGATCTGGCACGTCTTAGACCTCTCGACCACGAATGACCTTCAGTCTAAAAGAGTTTGTTATTATATAGGCTTGATTAAAACCTCGTTTTGTGTTAATTTTTGTAATATGTGTGTGTGTGTGTGTGTGTGTGTGTGTGTGTGTGTGTGTTGAGTATATTAATAGGGATCTGGCACGATGATAGAAGAAAAACAGCAAATAGGAAACGCATCTTAATCTAACATATTTCACTTGTATTAAAGCTTCCGAGATCGAGAGAAAAATGAATATTTTAAATATATGTGTGTGTGTGTGAAAAAGTGTGAGAAGCCGTAAACGTTTTGTTTAAATTGTAAATTTATTGGCATTATTTTTAATATTAGTTATCTGTTTTTATAATACATTAAGTGTCCATAATTTTATTTGTGCCGCTACACATGTTTCGAGTCCAAAGTTGACCATCTTCAGGTGAATAAATTTCTGACTTTACATATGTCGGTCCGTCAGAAAAACAAAATACGAAAACAAAGAAGATATGAATATTTAAACATTTCTACTACCCACGCCATTTCATATTCAACTCCAAAAAACACATGCTTACAAAACCTAAAAAACGAATACCCCTCAAAATTTCACAAATTTCATAATCCTGCCTTTTATCACCATTTTAAATGAATTCACAAATAAATTAGCTATCCCAAACGTTTGAAGTGTTGCCACCACCTCCATGATTACTGGTGATGTTATCAGGATAAAAAAGTCACCAAACTTCAATTTAAATACCGGGATTTACAAAATACAGTGTCTACAATGCAAAAATGCATATATAGGGGAGACATCACGAAAAATGCATATATAGGGGAGACATCACGAAAAATGCATATATAGGGGAGACATCACGAAAAATGCATATATAGGGGAGACATCACGAAAAATGCATATATAGGGGAGACATCACGAAAAATGCATATATAGGGGAGACATCACGAAAAATGCATATATAGGGGAGACATCACGAAAAATGCATATATAGGGGAGACATCACGAAAAATGCATATATAGGGGAGACATCACGAAAAATGCATATATAGGGGAGACATCACGAAAAATGCATATATAGGGGAGACATCACGAAAAATGCATATATAGGGGAGACATCACGAAAAATGCATATATAGGGGAGACATCACGAAATCTAGAAACGCGGATCTACGAACACAAGCGTTTCAACTCTTTTATATTACATCGAAACAGCGTAGGACACAATTTTGATTTCTCTATTGCTTGTTTAATTAAAAAAATAACCTTTTTAGGGGAAAGTACTTTGAAAACACTAATAGCATTACTAACTATAACTATAAACACTCGTTTAAAACATTGCATCAGTTCTGCATCTTTTTACAAATCTGTACACCATGTTGTGGTGCAGTGGATATCGACTCGGACCGAAAAATCGGGTTGCCGAGTTCGAATTCAAGTTGTATTCCTTGCATTCACTTGCGCACAAATACCCTTGGGAAAGGCATTAATCCATCTCTTCCCTCCAGTTATGGGTTAAATAATAGGACAGATTGGTTTCTATAGCCTTGGTCAGCAACCAATCTACCGCAGAAAGTAATTGGAGTAGATAGACTAATTGGAGTAGATAGACTAAACTATCGCCCGGTTCACACTCCATCCACGTCTATTGTACAGGTGTAGAGGCTCATCCCTTGTTTCCTGTTTAGGATGTGGTTTCCGGTTTTCTCTTTTCCAAATCTTTTCACTCTTACGTAGCCCCCTGTACATCAGTGGCGTTACCGCCTTGCTCGGGGTGATATGATTAAAAAAAAAAATTGCAACCTACTGCGGGATAATCTTCTGCCCAGTCAGTCATGTCTCCTACGAGACATGTTCACCTAAGCGTGTATTCCGTATGGCATTTAACTGACTGACTGAAAATAATAGTTGAAAAAATGGGGGATTTGTTTTTTATTGTTATGAAGTAATAAACTGATCCCCCACTAATTACTACTAATAATACATCTCTTTTCCCTCTAGCTATGAGTCAAATAACAGGAGAGATTGGGTTCTATAGCCTTGGCTAGCAACCAGTCTACCGCAGGATAATGTTCGCCCAACGCATGTATCACCTCTGGCATTTAACTGACTGACACAATGAATCCAATTTGTGTCTACCGATTGATACAATTAAATAATTTAATAAAACTTCCAGATATTATTCCATATAATCCATAACATTATAATATTGTTTTCTTTATATGCACTGCATTCTTTTACTCTTATTATATATTATCATATTCTTATTATTATTATTTTTATTATCTATATATATAAAAGGCAATCTGTGGGTCCGTGTGTTTCCTATGCTCGCCTACATTTTTTAAGCTACGCCATTCAAACTTTCTAGGGACATATATCTACATAGAGGCCAGGTCGACACATACTTTTTTAGTTTAAGTTCAGCAATTTTCCGTTTCGCACTTTTGGCCAATGGAGCCGGTTGTTTACATTTGCTCCGTAAAACATCTAAGCTCTAAGATGGTTGCTGAATTACGTCACAGAAATCAACTCACACGTGTCAAACGCGACTAAAATATTTTTTAATAACAAAATGGGTAGGGGGCTTTATACCGAAGTTTTAAAAATTCATTTGGTAAAGAAAAATATGAATATTTTTCCTCGTATTTTTTAAACAAAAGAAATATTAAAAAATTTATGCGTGCATAGGGAACAGTCACACACAGACGCACAGATTGCATTTTATATATATATGTAGATAATATTTTAAGTGTCTGCAGCGAATTTAAACGTATTTGTTTGATCCGCTGGAAAAATTACAATGTTCTCAGTTGCACGGGCAACGCCGGGTTATGTTGCTAGTATTCATAATATTTCTCCCTATTATTTCCTTATTATTATGCATTTTAATAATGTTCGTGATATTAATTTTAAATTATCTAATTCATTGTCGACTCCAAATCTAATCTAAACTTATTTATAAATGGAACTTTGTGTGTGTGTGTGTGTGTGTGTGTCTGTTACCAATAGACTCCGAAACGGCATCGGTTCAGCTGTTTCGGAGTCTATAGGTAACGGACACACACACACACACACAGTTCCATTTATAAATAAGTTTAGCTTTATTTATATATATATATATATATATATATATATATATATTCTTTAGTTTATATTTTTTGGTTGTGGTGTTTGTTTCTTATTTTTCCCTTCCAATGTTTTCATATCATTTTTTTGATTTTTATACTTTAACTCTTCTAACCTTTTCATAATTTCTATTATTTTTTTCTCGCAACTTCTTATCTCGTTTCTCTGTTGAACTTTTTTATGATTGAGACGAATCTTTAAATATCAAAAACTATATTTAAATATTTACAATATGGTTGCGTTTCATTATATTTCTACATACACAAATAATTTAGGATAAATACGTACTGGATTTTACATGTAAATCTGTTTTACTAGTAACAATTGTATAGTACCAATTTTTATTGTGCAAATATT
The DNA here is from genome assembly GCA_037127315.1 of Ascarosepion bandense. Taxonomy (NCBI): domain Eukaryota; kingdom Metazoa; phylum Mollusca; class Cephalopoda; order Sepiida; family Sepiidae; genus Ascarosepion; species Ascarosepion bandense. Next base: position 1,230,576 of record JBBBDQ010002252.1, on the reverse strand, counting down.
AAGTTACTGTTCTAATGGAATGTCCATCACTCCCTATCGCCTATAGGGACTGACTATATTCGTAGCCATATATAGTGAGCAAGGGAGATAACTGTGACTTGCTTCGGCAATTACTAATCTACTACCAGATTCCAAGATGCTTAAAGTAATGTATTCTCTTTATAATAACCCCCTCTACTTTCATCTATGCAAGTGTTGCTGTTCTTTCACTCGAGTACCCCTTGTCTGTCTGTAACCTCTTTAAAGGATACAAGACTTACATAATAAAATCTGACAGTATGTATGTGAAGATCTGTCACCTGAAGAAATGCCGGAAGCGAATAGCTTGTTTTTGACTCGACTCGCTTCTATTTGAGTGTAAAAATAACAGACAATATATTGAAAACTCTGCAGGCAAATATTTCTGACTTGAGACATTGGCGCTTCACGATCTTTCTACATTTCCACATTTTGTATAGTAGAAAATGCCTACATTGTCGTTCTCCTCGGAGTTCTTGACGAAATACAACGGAGAATCTGTAATGTGATCGATACCGACTTGGCAGACCGGCTGCAGTCACTCTCTCACCGGCGTGATGTGGCTTCCCTGTGCCTCTTCTATAAATACTTTCACGGCTTCTGCTCCGATGAACTTAGATCACTGGCGCCTCCCCCCTAGGTATGAATTTGCACGAGATACTAGATTAGCAACTAGGTCCCACCCTTTTACTGTGAAACATAAGATGTAACCGCAATTTCTAATCCGACAGCTTCTTTTCTCGCACTTCCCGCCTGTGGAATTCCCTTCCGTATACTTGCTTCCCTTGACAGCTACAATCTTCAGAAGTTTAAATGTACGGTCAATAGACACCCCCTAACACACTAACTCGCACCCATTCTCTCAAACACTCTTCCCACGCAACCCTCGTCCCCGGTATCCTTACCCGTCTATCACCCGCCTTCTGATTTCCTATATCTAACACTCTTTCTCATCACTTTCCCCTCTGTAACCCCCTAACCATTCTTTCTCATCACTTACCCCTATGTACACTCTGCGCAACAGTGGGGGTGAAATGATTAAAAAAAACTTTTGTTTTGCTTAGTGAAGACAACGAAAACGAAGTTGCCAGCATCATTAGCCGTCATTTTTCGAGTTCTGTTTAGAGAAAATTCCGATACACAGATGAGACAGTGCGCTGATGGCAGACACGGAAATTAAACTACAAGACCGCCTACATGCTCAAAATTCCAATTACAGGTCGGGGCTACTAAAATCAAGCCGGTACAGTAATTTAAATACCTGGGAAGTGTTCTAACAGAAGACGGACAGTACGACACAAAGATCCGAAAGAAGAATTGGCATCGGCCAAGGACGCATTCCAAAAACTGAGTAGAGTATTCAGAGGCGGGAAAATTTCGCTGGAAACAAAGAAAAGAGTATTGGACCGTTACGTGATATCTGTCTTCCTGGCGAATGCTGGACAATCTCCTCAAAGATGAAGGAGAGACTCAAAGCAACAGAAACATTGTTCTACAGAAGGATGCCGAGGATACCACGGGCCGGACATGTGAGCAACGATGAGGTTTTGGAGAGGATGGAAAAGGAAACTTATACTTAACGTCGAGAAGATACAGCCGAAGTTTCTGAAACATATGAGGAAAGAAGGATTGGAGAATCTGATACTCACAGGAGGTATAGCGGGAAAGAGAGACAGGGAAAATGCGCGTGACATACTTGATTGGCTTGAGCAAATGGATGGCAAAGTAGAGTTTGGGAGAAAAATCAAAGGAAAATTTGTTAAGAACTACAAGCGATAGGAGTGTGTAGAGGACCATGAATACACTGCTAACAGATGATACCACTCGGGCAAAATTTATATGAAAGGCTTGTTCGATTCTAATTGCGTAAAGCATTCTATACAAGCCTGGTGCATATTCATATTATTGTTATCGATTATCTATTACTCTTGTCTACATACCAATTATATATATATATATATATATATATATATATATATATATATATATGCAGGTTTCATTGAATAATATAGACAAGTTTTGTCTATTAATTTTGCGTAGGATCCGTTCATACCGTCTGATATATTTGATGGTGATGTCGTTGAAAGACAACAAAAAATCACAGTAATTGTTGATTTTTTTATCGGGTCTAAGCTTTCGGCTCACATAAGCCATTATCAAAGAGTAAATATTAACACACAGTAAATATAGTACATTTAAGTTATTAACAATAAAGAGAATTGAATTGAAAATATAATGCTGCCAAAATACACACAATATATATATATATATATATATATATATATAGGGAAAACTACTAAAAAGTTGTACGTTTAAAATGTATTTTTTGACAGTATTTATTTATTTCTATTATTATATTTGATATTTCAGACCGTCCTCGGCCTTTCATCAGAAACAAATGATTTGAAAATTTAAATTTAGAAGCGTTTACGCGATGAGCGTTCGTCCGAGAGATTGTTTACATCACGTGACGCAGAAAGCGACATATTTTTTAAATATTTATAAACTCAAATCCATCCCTAACAATTCAATAATCACAAACTAAGCATACGCCAAAACAACCCGTATTCCCCCATCGCAGTACACTTCAATCAACCGGGACACACATTAGAAAGCTGCAAATGTTTACTAATAGATTCTGAAAGAAAGAAAGGAAAATACTGGATTTTAAAATTAAATACATACAGGCTAGGGTTAAATAGGGACTTAGGTGTTTTGAATCTTTATAAATATTTCAATAGTTAAACATTAGATACACTTAAAAAAATGTTCCTTAAAACAACATTTATAAGTATTATTAAAGATAGGTTTGCGTTTACAAATATTAAAAAAATCTGTCGTTTTCTGCGTCACGTGATGTAAACAATCTCTCGGACGAACGCTCATCACGAACGCGTTTCTAATTTAGATTTTAAAATCATTTGTTTCTGATTAAAGGCCGAGGATGGTCTGAAATATCAAATATAATAATAGAAATAAATAAATACTGTCAAAAAATACATTTTTAAACTTACAACGTTTTAGTAGTTTTTCCTATAAGACAGTATACGTGAATCATCACTATATATATATATATATATATAATACGGAAATTAACGAAGATTAAGGAAATGGTTATAAACAAACCGACAACTTGAAATTATTTGCTTGAACATTATTTTTGATCGATACTTGTATTTAAGTAGATATTCTGTTTATAATCAAACAGTATTATATATTTATTTCTACCGGCCTGATTATTTGCGATAAATTTTTGTTACAAAAATGTATGTCATTCGACAGGATTCGAACCTGCGACTCCTATCCACACAGGGAACGCCACTGATAGAACTGGCGCGTCTTAGACCTCTCGACCACGAATGATCATCAGTCTAGTATGCGTAGAAGAATTTTCTTGATGTAACTAATATTCATACTTGCTAGTTTCATTTTTCTCGCTTATTTTTGTGGAAGAGGAAAAATCAAACTCATATTTTATGAAAATGAACAGAGAGTTTAAATTTAGCACAATTAATATTTCTCCAACAAATTACAGCTAGAGTTTAACAAATAACAGATGAGAAAATGGCAGAAAACTAAAAGAATTGTTTATTAAAAATTACGAATAAAAATATTTTTGGAATTTAGTCATATTTGCTGGCTTTTGTTGTTATTAGAAGTACTGCTTATTGTTCAAAACTGTAGTTCAATAAGTTTACGAAAGAATCTTTTAGGAGACTTAAATGTATAAGTAAGTAAATTGAAACAAATCGATTTAAAAAAAAAATATGGATGAATTGCTTTATTCTTAAATTGCCTCAGAAGAGGTCGTCATGGAAACAAACAAGAAGACATTCTATTTTTTTCTTTTTTCCCCTCCGTCTATTTTTTTTGTTTACTAGTTTTTATTATTTATTCATTTTTTGCAAAAAATCACAAACGTGTATTTAGAGGTTTCTTTTTCTTGCAATGAAGGATTTTTAATCAAATATGAATTAGGATTTTGTTCTACTTCCTTCTTCCGCGGTTATATCGACCATGGCCAAAACATATCCTCATAGACAGACAGACACAGACGCATAGAATGGGGACTCAGACATAAAATTTCGTTTTTATTGGATGAGACGTAAATATGTGTGAGCGTCTCTCGGCTTGAAAACACCAACAACTTGTTTCCACCAAAAACGCCTGAAAAAGACACCGCACTTTAAGAGAAGAGTACTCGTCTGAACCAATCAGCGCGCTCTTTACAGTAACGACTTGGAAATTCCCATCAATGGCAGTGTGTGGTCACCAGATGCGATCATTCATGCGGCAGAAGACATTAGTCTCCCCCACTTCTCACCAAATCTACTCCCCGACCCTCTATCACCATAGTTACTTAGGAAGCTAATTTGATGAGAGATGACAGCTGCCTGACGATAAGACGCTGAATACTGGCTGGTCCTTAAGATTGTTATGATCTTTATTATTATTGCCGCCATAAACATTATTATTATTTTCCATTTATCGCTGTCTTTCTTTTTTACTTTTTTATTATTATAATCATCATCAGCAGCAGCAGCACTATTTCCTTCGTCTTTTGAAACATTATTTATAAAATCAAGAATTTTCCAGGCTAAACGATGTCTCGTATACACAGGAGGTTCGTGGACATTCCAGAATTCTTCTCGATCCCATTGCAATCGTTAATCGTTTACTAATTCATATGGTTTCTGCTTTACTTCGTTTCATATTTTCTTAAAATTAATCCATAGAAAGATCCCGGGGCTTCAGAAATTAAGGCTTACAACTGTTGGTCATATTTTGCTTGTTTACTGAAGCGATTTTGAAATCTTTATTCCTTTTTTATTCATTGACCCGTAGTTACAGCTCCATTGACGAGCCGCTATTTTTGTTCTTTGACATTTATGACTATGAGAGAGATAGAGATAGAGAAAGAGAGAAAGAGAGAGAGAGAGACTGACTTGTATAGACCTCAAAATATTTTCTCTTTATAAAACATAGTTTTTGTTCATTTCAGTTTTGTTTTTGGCATGTGCGTTGTGGTGCAATGGATATCAGCTCGAAATAAGAAACTAGAGAGCCGAGTTCGAATTCCGGTTGAATTCGTTGCACTCAAGTGAAAGTGAATGCAACAAATGAATATAACGATTCATATCCTCCCCAAGGGTATTCGTGTGAAAGTGAATGCAACGAATGAATATAACGATTCATATCCTCCCCAAGGATATTTGTGTGAAAGTGAATGCAACGAATGAATATAACGATTCATATCCTCCCCAAGGGTATTCGTGTGAAAGTGAATGCAACGAATGAATATAGCGATTCATATCCTCTCTAAGGATATTTGTGTGAAAGTGAATGCAACGAATGAATATAGCGATTCATATCATTCCCAAGGGTATTTGTGTGAAAGTGAATGCAACGAATGAATATACGGATTCATACCCTCCCCAAGGATATTTGTGCGTAAGTGAATACAATAATTCTTTAAAGATTGATTTTGAATATTACTTGAAGTGCTTGTTGTACTGTAGACTTAAGGGAGATGGTTAATGTTTGTTTGATTCTGCCTTGTGTCATACTTAACCGAACTCCCTACAGCTTACAAGTTTTATGCACAGTTATCATCATCAGAATTATCAGAAGGTTGGCTGTCGTCAGGATGGAATGTGTGGAATAGTGTAAGAATAAAATATACATTTTTCATGTTAAAATAGAAATTTATTAAAAGGCAAGCATCACACAAGTTGTAGAAGTTACTGTGCAATTAGACACATTATTAAGAAATTAAGGGTAGAGTTCGTGTTCAATGATAACGTTATGGGTATCAAGATTTGTAGAAAATGTTCGTAGTAGTAATTATTGAAAGAGTATATGCATACGTATGTACGTACGTATGTATGTATGTATGTATGTATGTATGTATGTATGTATTCAGTATGAATGTCTTTGGATGGAGAAGAAGAAGTAAAAGGAATCAGAACAAATAAGAGGACAAATGTCTGGGTCAGCTTGAAGCTTCTCTCGTTACATTTTAGCTTGTCGTCTTTGCTGCTTCCATCTCCTGACTGACGCACTGATGCTGATCGAGACCTTTCTATTAGATTCCTTCAGTTAACGTAATTTCCAGTGGTTTTCTCTATCAATTATTTTAACTTCAACTTCATCCCATAGGGGAGCGGTGATCCACTTTCTCGAACATGCATCAAATATAGATTTTCTTTTGTGTTTCTTGTTTTATTCATCAATTTCGCAACTCAGTGGAGTCACTTAAGCCAGACGATTGAGGAAACATAATCTAGACGATGTCCATTTATAAAAGTCACGTGGAAGAATTAGGAACAGAAACATTAATAATGAGCGGGAAGGGAAAAGAGTAATCAAGAGGATAGTAAATAGCAATTAAGATTGCATCTGAATTTTTACAGGTTAAAGCTGACTAAAAACAGAGCCGGAAGAGAGTTCCACTAACGAAAAATACGAGAAAAGAAACTGTTACCATAGAACCTAACGGCTACATCTAGCCAGATCAACAGTTAATCGATGAGATCTCAACGCCAGTCTGGTTAGTGCCATACGTGATATACGCCTGGGGCGATCATGTCTCGAAAGAGACATGACTGACAGGGCAGAAGATTATCCTGCAGTAGGTTGCCATCCAATCTGTCCTGTTATTTGACTCATAGCTAGAGAGAGAAGAGAGGTATTATATTATTACGTAGTAATTAGTGGGGGATCATTTTATTACTTCATTACAATAGAAAACCGATCCCCCACTTTATGACCAGTAGAAGCCTGAATCATGTTTTCAGCTATTATACTGAGTTAAGTGTCATACGTGATACACGCTTTGGGCGATCATGTCTCGAAAGAGACATGACTGACTGGGCAGAAAATTATCCCGCCGTAGGTTGCCATTGCGTTCTGCGGTAGACTGGTTGCCAGCCAAGGCTATAGAACCCAATTATTTAACCCATAACTGAAGGGAAGAGATGGATTAATACCTTTCCCAATGGTATTTGTGCGTAAGTGAATGCAGAGAATTCAACTGGAATTCGATCTCGGCATCCCGATTTGTTGTTTCGAGTCGATATCCACTGCACCACAACACACAGCACTTAAATTCATAAAATCTAGGGGCCATAGTAAAGAGCTCATCCGAACAATTACCATGAAAATATATATAAAAAAATGAGACATAGAGATACAACATTACAGCGGTTAGTAAGTAAATAAAACAGAGCCACCTGGTTAGGACCAATAAAAGGATGGAGCTGGAAGGGAGTTCCCCAAGCTAGAAATGCGAGAAGAATAAACTGTTTCCATAGAACATACGGCTACATCTAGCCAGACCAACAGTTAATTAATGAAATCTCGACGCCAGTCGAGTATTGCACTTAAATTCATAAAGTCTAGGGGGCCATAGTGAAGAGCTCATTCGAAGAATTACCATGAAAATATTTATAAATGAATATACAAAAAGGCAACAGCAATGGATGAGTGAATGAATCCGAGCAGCCAGATGAGGACCAATAAAAGTATGGAGCAATAAGGGAGTTTCATATGCGAGAAAAGAAACTATTAACATAGAACTTACGGCTACATCTAACCAGCTCAACTGTAAACGGATGAGATCTCGACGCCAGTCTCGTCAGCCAGTTAAGTGCCATACGTTAAACACGCTTGGGCGATCATGTCTCGAAAGAGACATGACTGACTGGGCAAAAGATTATCCCGCAATAGGTTGCCATTGCTTTCTGCGGTAGACTGGTTGCCGACCAAGGCTATAGAACCCAATCTGTCCTGTTATTTGACTCATAGCTAGAGGGGAAAGAGCTCTATTATACTATCAAGTAATTAGTGGGGGATCAGTTTATTACTTCATAACAATAGAAAACCGATCCCCCACTTTATGACTAGCAGAAGCCTTAATCATGATTCCAACTATTATATTCAGTCAGTTAAGTGCCATCCGTGATTCACGTTTGGGCGATCATGTCTCGAAAGAGACATGACTGACTGGGCAGAAGATTATCCCGCAATAGGTTGCCATTGCTTTCTGCGGTAGACTGGTTGCCGACCATGGCTATAGAACCCAATCTGTCCTGTTATTTGACTCATAGCTGGGGTGGGGAAGAGATGTCTTATATTATTAAGTAGTAATAAGTGGGGGATCGGTTTATTACTTAATAACAATATAAAACTTATCCCCCACTTTATGCCCAGCGGAAGCGTTAATCATGTTTTCAACTATTATTTTCAGTCAGTCAGTTAAGTGCCATACAGGATACAAGCTTGGGCGATCATGTCTCGAAAGAGAATGACTGACTGGGCAGAAGATTATCCCGCAGTAGGTTGCCATTGCTTTCTGCACTAGATTGGTTGCCAGCCAAGGCTATAGAACCCAGTCCGTCCTGTCATTTAACCCATAACTGGAAGGAAGAGACGGATTAATACTTTTCTCAAAGGCATTTGAGCGTAAGTGAATGCAATAAATTCAACTGGAATTCGAACTCGGCTCCCTGATTTCTCGTTCCGAGTTGATATCCACTGCACCACAACGCACAGCCAGTCTAGTACCGTACTTAAATTCAAAAAATCTAGGTGTCATAGCGAAGAGTTAATTCGAACAATTACCATGAAAATATTTATAGAAAAAACACAAAAAGGCAACCTTACGGCGTAGAGAAAGAAAAATTTAAGAAAAATTTAAAAAATTATATTTTAATTAAAATCGGAAACAATTTATTAAGGCATAAATGTATAGAAAGTGCACTGATTGCTAAATCCTCTACGGTAAATTTGCGTCCATTTTACCTTTCTCGGCAGATCACATGCCACAAGGTGGGCTGCTTAAAAAGAGAAACGATTAAAAGAAAAATAAATATATATTAAAAGAAAAGTATGTTATACTTTGGCTCTTGATTAGATTTTCTGTCTTTGTATATATATATATATATATATATATATTTTAAATCAGATACTTTAATCCAAGGGAAAAAAGCAGGAAGGTAAATTCCAAAACCCGATCCTAGTTAATATTAAAAATTTTATTTTAATATTAAAAAATGATACAGGAAGAGAGCTCCATGTAATAAAATATTACAGAGCAAATATAAATTAAAAAAGGATTAATTCAATGATGTTGGATGACCATTTCGATGTGAAATAACACATCACCTCAGCAACCGAAAAATCCTTTCAGAAACTGGAGAAAAATCAGTCTAATTTTCCTTTTTAAATAGATTTGCAAAGAAATTAAAAAAGAAAATAAAAAAGAAAAAGCATCGAAATGGTCATTCAACATCATTGAATTAATCCTTTTTTAATTTATATATATATATATATATATATATATATATATATATATATATATATATATATATATATTACTTTTAACAATTATGAATTAAACCACTTTTACTTTTGCTTCGTAGATTTGTTTAATTTTTAATTCTAAATTTTACTTTGTAATTCTTAATTTTTCTTTTCATTTTATTTTTATTTAAAATTTTAATTTTTTATCTACATGTAATATTTGAATATTTAAATTTTTACATCTCATGATTTACACCCTTTCATTTCTTCTCCCTGCATTTTATTTTTTAATATTTAAAATTTAAATTTTAAATTATTATCTACATATAACCTTAGAATATTTAAATTTTTAATCTTATTAAAAAAAAGCAGTAACTTTATAAGATTTAATTTACATGAACATCGAGTGAACATAAAATCAAATCTATTAAACTGTCAGTTTGAAATATACACCTGATGATTGCATAACGCATGAAACTCCGAGTCGTGCCATATATATATATATATATATATATATATATATATATATAGTGACACGCATCATTATTGGATACATGTTATTTTCTGTTATAACACTAGTTTATGTTCGCTATTTTGCCTGATATTTGTTAAGTAATATCTCGTAAAGTTGTTTTAGTTGTATGTGGAAGGAAAATTAAAAACTCATGGTTGAATCCATTTTTTTTTTATCAAAGTTCAAAATTACCCTATGCAAAAGTATTGGATACATGACACTTTTTTCAAATTTCCAATCGAAACTTTATATTCTAAAAGACTTTAAATATTCAAATTTTCAAGAGTATTGGAATGTTATCTTTGACTAATCAGAGAAGCACACAATTGCTTACAAGATAGTGCTACTAATCATCTGCCTCTTTGATGTGCATTCTGCAATTCAAGGATTAAGAATGGCAAAAACTAAAGAATTATCCAGAGATATGCGAGATAGAATCATTGAACGTCACAAAGGAGGACAAGGTTACCGAAAAAATAGCAAAGAAATGAATCTAGCACTAAGTACAGTAGGAAATATCAGAAAGTATAAGAAGTATGGCGACGGTACAGCAAACCGTAAAAATTTACTAATTTCATAAACAGTTAACCCTCTAGGGCCATTCGTATCATATTTGATACAGTATGAAAACAAGCCTTGAAAGAAATATTTTCCTGAAAAATTTTTTAAGAGAAATATTTTATAAATTTCAAATGAAAGCAGTACTGACTGCTCAGTCAATGAATACCAAATGTTTCCTTATAGGGAAATACCAAATGTTTCCTTATAGGGAAATACTGTATCAAATATGATACGAATGGCCCTAGAGGGTTAAACATTACAGCGAGTCTTGTACGGTCTCTTGTAGGTAGAAAACACGCGAGAAGACGAGACCCACTGTGTTTGCCAGCCTAGTAACTACTTTCAGTGCGTGTGTATTTTTTTCATTTTTGTAAAATTGTGCTATGTGCCTTATAATTGCAACGAAAGAGAAAATCGCCTACCTCGAAAAATAGTTCGTGATCTTCCGAAGGAAAAATTACAGAATTGTTAGCACAAAAAGAACTGCTATGAATATCAGAAGTTATACTAATTTTGTTCCCCCCGCGTCTGGTGTAGCCAATCAATTATTGCTTACGGAAAAAGAACTTTTTGGTGCTTTGAGTGAATTGCGTTTATACTTTTGAGAGCGACTTTGTAAGAACGTGTTTTTGAACTTCGTGGACTGTGTTGTTGTCCAGGTGGTTGTTTTTTGTGTGAACTTTTTACGTGTTGTTTGGAGGCGACAATAAAAAACGGCTGAGTCTCCCCAGCCAACTGTTACGGTATCACTGTCTGTATGAAGCCAAAGTCAAGTAAAAAAAAAAAAAAAAGAAAAAAAAAAAGCGGCCTATTACGACCGAATGCTTCATGTCTTCAAGGACTACATAAAAGAAAATGAGACTTCCCGAAGCACTCGTTGTCATTTCAGCAAGGACAAACTCCCTTTTGACATCCGATGTTAAAATTCGCAAGTTTATCGGTGTAAGTAGGGAGACGATGGCAGAAGCTATAAAAAGTCTCAAAATTGTTCTTAAAATCTTAGCGGGGAGGTCTAGGGCAATGTGGGACGTCCTGCTTGCATCGACAGAGGAAGCCAAGTTGTTATCAGGGTGTGTGCTTGTAACCAAGAACATCCAAACTCAGACGGAGTACCTGGACACACGGCTAACTCGAGTTGTTGTTCACGGCGTGCCCATGGACATTAGTAGGGATCACGTGAAGCCCAGTTTGGCTCTGTCGAAGAGGTATCCCGTGTTTTAAGAAAGGCAGGGGTTCAAACTGAGGATTTTTGTTTTCAAGTTACGTTGGACCGGCAAAATTTTACCTGTATCCTGAACATGATACTGTTCCGAAGAAGTAAACTTTCGTAGTTGATAGGGACCTTCCCCACCTCCTAGAAAGGACCTCTTAAGGCCGGTATTTAAAAGGTCCTTAATGAACGGCAAGTCCATTGAGGACCCCAATAACTTCCCAAACGCCCCGGGGTGTTCACCTTCATAAATACTAGAGGTAACCTCAAAGTATGGAAGCACTTAGCGGAGGCGAAAAAAATCCTTAACGAAATTGATGATGGCCATAATTGTAAACCCAGAACTAAAGAAAATGGCACAGCTCTCTCTTTGTATAGGGCTTTAAAAATTCGTACAGACAGTCTGGAACAATCTGTTTGGGTCCTGACTGTGGCAGATTTCCGTCCGGTATGTGTCTAAGGACCCTACTTAAAAAAAACTTCTATCAAACTAACCAGCTTGAATGCGAATGACCTAAGATATCTGAGTAAGACTGCCCGCCTGCTTCGTTATCTCTTCTCATTTGGGGTGGATGTGGCTGCAATCCAGGAGACACACTTTATTTGGTTTGGTTTAAGTTTAACGACCCATCAACCATTTTGGCCATTTAAGGGCCAGTCTTTAAAAATAATTTGTTGGTTATATATTTTTCGTTCAATAAGTTGGCAATATTTTTCATTCAAAAAATGTTTTGTTGGTAATATTTTTCATTCAAAGGTTTTGTTGGTAAATACTTTCATAGCATTTTGACCCCAGTTTGAGGGTTAACTATTTACCCATAGCTGGGACCCTAACAGGTGCTACCACTCTGGGTCAGGGTGAACCTGGGAACAACAGCAATTAAGAGTTGGTTTCATGCTCCTCACAACCTCCCAATCAGAGGCCTTGCTGCCGGATGCAGTTTAAGGTCATACCCAGGACCCACTTTATTTGCAAAGTTGTCTATTTGTGTTGTCTAGCAACTTCGTTGTCTATTCAGCAAACGGGGATCAGCTGGCCAGAGGTGTTTTCCATGTTGGTTATGCGCCCAACGACCGGAGAGAGCGTGTCACCTTTTTCTCTCAGTTAGGGCCGTTCCTGGTTGATTCTTCGCGCTTAGTTTTACTAGGAAACTGGAATGACGTCCTGGACCCCAAAATAGACGGAGCAGGGCGCTAGCGGGAGGTTAGGCGATCGTAGTCTGGTTGATCTGATCGACGAGTTTGGTCTCATCGATAGATACCAGGTCGATCAGCCTTGGGGAAAAATGTGGACGTGGGCACTTAAGTGGCCGTCTACCTAGGTAGCTAGCTACCTGAATAGAATGTTAGTGAGAAGGGTCGATCTAGATTTGCTAGATTGTCCCACGTTCCAGTGGTCAAGTTATTCGGACCACAGAGTCGTCTGTGCTGAATGGCTGGACACTGGAAGTTCAACGTGTTTTTATTGGACAAGCGGGACTTCCGGCAACAGCTGACTAAACTAGTGCAGCGGGAACTAGTGAAGGTGGTGTTTGGGAATAGGTGGTTGGAGATGCTTAAGGATAGCATTAGGTCTTTCGCCATCGACTCGCACTAGCTAAGGCGAACAAGTTGAAGATACTTAAGGAGATACTCATGGGAGAGACTATCCTTAAGAGACCGGGAGGATCCTCTAGAGATAGCGTAGAGCTAGGCAGGCCCTAGGCCAGTTGATTAGGAAGCGCTACCGCAGTTAGGTAATTAGGCATAGGTTAAGATGTATAATCAAGCCGGGAATATAGACGTTGAATTGCGCAAGGAAGAAATCCATCGGAGTGGCGATTGATAGATTCGGGAGGTCAATACGACGGAGAGGCGTACTCCGAAGATATGTTTAAAAGAGCTGCGAGGGAGGGATCATGGAGTTGGGACTTGAGCAGACTTGTGCTGTGAAGGGCCAAACAATTTACAGCAACCTATATCTGATCCGCACGATTCTAGAGGAAAACAACGAGCAAGCCACGCTAATCAATTTGGAACAGTCCAAGGCATTTGATAGGGTCGAGCATCGGTGTCTGACCTGCAGGTCACCAGCTTCAAACCAGACTTCTGTATCGAGCTGTAGTACCGGTAGACGGAAAGTGGTTGGACGTTTTTGCGCTGTCTCGGTCGGTTTGTCAGGGCTGCCCACCTAACGCTTTGGCGTTGAATCCTCTCTTTTGCCGGCTAAGTGACAGGGCGTGCAGTCAAGCTCTACGCAGAATTTGTGTCCATGGTGGTGCTCAAACTAGGATTTCTGCTATTAGAAGTACTTGCCTTGCGTATCAGCTTCCACTTTATCTGTGGATTTAGGTAATTCTCTTTAAATTTCCAATATTTTCGGGAAAAGGCTGTTTGATACCTTAAGCTAGGGTTAGTAAAAGATTACCTGTGTGTATAAAGCCTTTGATTTCAAATTCCCGCCCAAATTCCGATATAAACGTTATATTTCTGTTTTGTTTTTTTTTAGGGTATAGAATTCAATCTGTCCTGTTATTCAACCCATAGCTAGGGGAAGATTAGATGAATTCATACCTTTCCCAAGAGTATTTGTGCGTAAGTGAATGCAGTAAATTCAACTGGAATTTGAACTCGGTTCTCCAATTTCTCATTCTAAGCCACAGTGACCATCCATACAACCCAATTTAGTACTATTTCTTTATGTGGTAGAATGGTTGCTAACAAAGGCTATAGAACCCAATCTGTCCTGTTGTTCAACCCATAGCTGGAGGGAGATGAGATTCATTCATAATTTTCCAAAGGGTACGTAAGTGAATGGAACGAATTCAACTGGAATTCGAACTCGGTTCTCCATTTCGCCGATATCGATTGCACCAAAACACACGTCCGTTCCATATTTTTTCTTTAATATTGTTGTTATATGTTCTAAGTATATTTCTTATTGGTGAATTAAATGTCACATGACATTTTTTAAATTTTCATTTCAACATTCGACCTATGAACATTTTTTCTCTTCATTGTCGTGTTTGCCTTTTCACCTGAGATTTAAGATTTCCTGAAAAGCATTTCCATTCAAACCTAAACTGATGGCGTAATACAGTTATTTCCTGATACAGAGAGGCGAATGTTACCTAGTATTTTTTTTTTTTTTGTGGGGAATGAAAACCTTATTCATAGCATTTTTAGAAAAATCAAATCAAGTAGTGACCTTGGGTTGGTGTAAAGTGACGTTAAAGTGACATTTGTCGTTCCCGCTTTATTGATATTACGAATTTTACACACACAAAACTGACAGTCTAATAAAGAGGCCTTTGCTGCGCTTTTAAAGAGCGGTTTTCATTTTCAAGGGGAATAAATTGTAAAATGACATCGGCTTTCAATTTTAGTGTACCAATGTTCTGCATGTTGTTTTAGTTTACATTATTTGGACAAGTAGGTTTCTTCTTTAAAAAAATATGTTAATATAGAAAGACTCTTTTTAAAAACTGGTTATATTTTTCTAAATGGTTGGGAGGGAGAGAATTTTACAAATGAGGATACTGCTTAAACATTACTGGATTCCTAACTGATGCATTTTCTAACTTTCTGCGGGGGAGGACACTAGGAAAATGCATCAGCAACCGTAAAGAGCTAGAAAATCTACATTGGATAATTAGTACAATAATGGTAATCCTTCTAAAACGATCTATTGAATTTATTAATGAGAAAAGCCTTGTTTGTTGAAATGAGGCTGGATTATCTTGGAGATATTTGGAGGAAGGGATTACATTTAATAAAATATTTGAGCTGACGCATTTATTATGAACGCACAAGAATTGGCATTTGCTAAAACAATGACCTTGGATCAAGCAGAAATTGAACATTTTATTCAACTTATGAATTGTCTGAAAACTAAATTCAAAGAACACATTATGTTGAGTCGACGTTTTTTTTTTATGAAAAAGAGATGCTAGAAACGTGAAACAAAAGCATATTTTAGAAACAATAAAGAGAAAGGTCCAAGAATTTAAGTACCTAGGAAGTGTTCTAACAGGAGATGGAAAGTGCGACACGGAGATCCGAAGGCGAATTGGCATGGCAAAGGACGCGTTCCAGAAGATGAGCAAAATACTAACACACAGGAAAATCTCAATAGAAACGAAGAAAAGAGTGCTAGACTGCTACGTGATGTCAGTTCTTCAATACGGCTGTGAATGCTGGACAATATAATCGAAAATGAGGACAAAACTGGAAGCGGCCGAAATGTGGTTCTACAGAAGGATGCTACGGATATCGTGGACTGAGCATACAAGCAACGACGAAGTGTTAGAAAGAATGGCAACAAAAAGGAAATTGATGCTGAGCATCAGGAAGAGACAACTGAAGTTCCTGGGACATGCAATGAGGAAGGAGAGCCTGGAGAACCTGATACTGACTAGACAGATAGAAGAAAGGAGAGACAGAGGAAGGCAGCGGATAACATATTTGCAGGGCCTGATCAGGTGGATGACGGAACGGGGATTGCCAGGAGCAACAGGAGCAAACATACTAAGAGCCACAAGGGATAGGGAGACGTGGAGATCCATGATCGCCTACGTCCTGAAGGGACAGGGCACAAAGAAGAAGAAGAAAGAGAAGGGTGCAGTGTTATCTAGGGAGGTTTTAGTTATAAGCTATAAGCAAAGAATTCTTGAAGCAAGAACTTTATATTAAGCAAATAAAAATGTCTTTAATTGAGCAAACAACATTTTAGATCAAATCTAAATAACTTGAAGGTTTTGTCAAAATTTCGAAATTTCGTTGAATTGCCATTTCAGAGAGAAAATTCTTGTTTCATCAGCAACGATCGGAAACAAAAATTTATTCATTCAAATTTGGTTCAAAGTTTCTATAACGGAAGAAGCCCAAAAACATATCCATGCACTGGAAGTTTTAAAAAAAATTGTTGGGATATTTTGCTCTGTAAATAGATAATAATATTTACATCAATCCCTCCACCTTGATTAATTTTAATATTAATAAAATTAATAATTATAAGATCTAGTCTTTGGGAATTTACCTATTTGCTCATCATTTTTTGATTTAATATAGTCATCCGCGGACAGATCTGTTTCGCTGTATCACAGCTCATCAGTACGGTTAGACATCCAATTGCTTTTAACCCAGGATTGAAACCCCTCTGAACTATGTTAGTCGGCAATTCTACCTCTGAACTATGGGCGCTCGGTAGAAGAAGGCAGACTTTTTAGCGTGTATATTATCATTATACACGCCCAATAGCTGAGAGTGTTCTAATTCATTGCTGAATGAACGATGTGTAGTTGCTAGAGTAGCTACTGTTTCTAGGAAAATTTCCCTAGAAACAAAAAAGAGAGTGCTAGACAATATCATGGACCGAACATGTGAGCAATGAGGAGGTTTTGGAAAGAATGGCATTGAAAAGAAAACAAATAGTGAGCATCAGGAAGAGACAACTGAAGTTCCTGGGACACGCAATGAGGAAGGAGGGCTTGGAGAACCTGATACTGACAGGCCAGCTAGAAGGAAAAAGAGACAGCGGATAACATATTTGAAGGGCCTGCTCAGGTGGATGACGGAACGGGGGTTACGTGGAGTAACAGGAAAAAACATATTAAGAGCAACCAGGGATAGGGAGATGTGGAAAGCCATGATCGCCTACGTCCTGAAAGGATAGGGCATATAGAAGAAGATCGGTCGTGAACGAAGTCTTAATGGGTCAATTAAGTGAACCTTTTCTTGAGCTTAAAACTCTGAAAGCCAAAAAAAAAGAGAAACATACCAAAATTGAACTCATTTTTTGAGTGTGTGTGTGTGTGTGTGTGTGTGTGTGTGTGTATTTTGTTTGTTTGTTTTTCTTTCGCTATTGTGATTCTCCAATTCAGGTTAGTAAGGCATTCTTTCAAATGCAACTAAAACGCCCTCTGCCGGTTTCTATCAGTGAAACAATTGATCACGACTTTTAGGAAAAAAAATTCCTTTGAGTTCATCCAGGCTGCGATATCGCATCCTCAATTTTCCTTTTATCTTTTATAAAAGCAAAAACTTAAAAAAACAAAAAACAAAGACAGGTTTCTTTGCTTTTCTTCTGATTGAAATGAAAGAAGCAAAGAAAAGAACGACAGAAATGAAGAAAAGAAAAAAAAACTTTAGAGAAATAATATTTCTTTATATTATTCCTGCACGTTTCTAGTTTGTAGGAAATAATCCAGTGAACTGTATAATGGAAGAAAAGGAAACAGGAGATCGGATATAAACAGGTCGAAAAGAGGAGGGAATAGAGAGAGAAAGAATAGCGAAGTAGGAGGAAGGGGAGGAAAAAGGAATAGGAGGAGGATATAAACAGGTCGAAAAGAGGAGGGAATAGAGAGAGAAAGAATAGCGAAGTAGGAGGAAGGGGAGGAAAAAAGGAATAGGAGGAGGATATAAACAGGTCGAAAAGAGGAGGGAATAGAGAGAGAAAGAATAGCGAAGTAGGAGGAAGGGGAGGAAAAAGGAATAGGAGGAGGATATAAACAGGTCGAAAAGAGGAGGGAAGAGAGAGAAAGAATAGCGAAGAGGAGGAAGGGGAGGAAAAAGGAATAGGAGGAGGATATAAACAGGTCGAAAAGAGGAGGGAACAGAGAGAGAAATAGGAAGGTAGGGGAGGAAGGGGAGGAAAAAAGAATAGGAGGAGGATATAAACAGGTCGAAAAGAGGAGGGAATAGAGAGAGAAAGAATAGCGAAGTAGGAGGAAGGGGAGGAAAAAGGAATAGGAGGAGGATATAAACAGGTCGAAAAGAGGAGGGAATAGAGAGAGAAAGAATAGCGAAATAGGATGAAGGGGGAGGAAAAGAAATAGGAGAAGGATATAAATAGGTCGAAAAGAGGAGGGGATAGAGAAAACGAATAGCGAAGTAGGAGGAAGTGGAGGAAAAAAAGAATAGGAGGAGAATAAAAATAACAAGAGATGGAGTCGTAATAGCGAAAGCAAAAACCGATGAGAAAAGTGAAGAGAGGCGAGACAGAGAAGATCGTTGAACGCAGGAAGAAAGACGAGAAGGTGAAAATGGGGAGGAATATGAAGAAAGGAGAAGAGCGAAAAAGAGAATGTAGCAGTAACAAAAGACTAAATGATTAGCAAGAATAAAAAAGAATAAAAAAAAAGAGTATGTGGCGAAAGAAAGAGTAATTTGAGAACGAAAAAAGTAAAAGGAAGTGAAATGAATGAAAGAATGAAAGAATAGATTAGAAAGGCAGAAGAAATAGAGAGAGTGAAAGAAGAATGAGAAAGAAGTTGAGAATGAATCATTCAGAGAATAAAAGGAAAAATAAACAGGGTAATGAAAGTAAAAATCAATAATAGTAGCGGAAAAAGGACAACAGGACAACAGGGACAACTACAAAAATCGAACAAATGAAATCGACTAAATTGGATTTTCAATTTAAAACATCATTCAGCTTACATACAATACATATGTAGCTTTACATATACACACACATAAGTACACTAACAGATTCTTCTAAAACGCACATATTTCGACCTTATCGAAACCTATTCTCTTTCTCTTACACAAATCTTATCAGGAACAGCTTGGACATGCACGCAAAAAGGGAAAAAAATCAAGAAAATTCCTTTATAGGATTTACAAATCAAAATTGTCTTTGATGGATTAAGATAACGGAAAAATGCAAGCAAAACTCGAACATTCCGAACACACCTACCAGCTCAGCCACAGCCACTCCTTATTTCCCCATCGGTGAACATTTGTTTTCTTGCTATCGTCAGCTGAATGGAAGAAGAGAAATCGCCTGAAGAAAGAAGGATGTAGAAAAAAAAGCGAAATCGAAGATATTAAATAAAAAGACAGTCAATTTGACGAAAAGGGAGAGCGGATTTTTTCCTCTTTTGTCGCCTGTTCTTCTCAAGAACGAGGAGAAAAATCAAATAGCGGGAGTGAAAGAATTGTAAGGTTGGAATGAAAAATAGAACAAGCGGAAATCGAAGTTGAACGAACGACAATGGAAGAAGAAATAAAATTAAAAAAAGCAAAGGAATGAAAGAAATAGAGAAAAAAAATTTTAAATATCTGATCAGCGTGAATGAGAAAAGGAAAATACGTATAAAATAGTATAAAAAAAGAGGAGAAAAAGAAGAGAGGAGGAGGAGGAGAGAAGGAAGGAAGAAAAAGAAAAAGAAAGAGGAAGGAAGAGAGGAGAGAAAGAAGGAAGAGAGGAGAAGAGAAAGAAAGGAAGGAGAGGAGAAGAGAAAGAAGGAAGATAGAAAAGAAGAGAAAGAAGGAAGAAGAGAAGAGAGACGAGAAAGAAGGAAGAGAGGAGAGCAAAGAAGAGAAAGAAGGGAGAGAGGAGAGGAGAAAGAAGGGAGAGAGGAGAGGAGAAAGAAGGGAGAGAGGAGAGGAGAAGAGAAAGAAGGGAGAGAGGAGAGGAGAAGAGAAAGAAGGAAGAGAGGAGAGGAGAAGAAAAAGAAGGAGGAGAGGAGAAGAAACAGAAGGAAGAAAAGAGAGGAGAAGAGAAACATGAAAGAGAGGAGAAAAGAAGAGAAAGATGGAAGAGAGAAGAAAAGAAGAGAAAGAAGGAAGAGAGGAGGAGAGAAAGAATAAAAGATGAAAGGAAGGTAAGATTGTTTTGCGGCGGAGGGGCAGAATGCAAAGAAGTGATAGATTTACTGATGACCTTGTAAATCGAGAAAGACGCAAGGAAAACCAATCCTATTTTCAATGAAATCAATGTCTGTCTAATTCGTTGTCCGCTTTCTTAGTTTGTCTGTTCGGCTTTTATTCAGCGATGAAGACGAATTGAAAACGTCCTTGAAAAAAAATATATTAGTAATTTCAAAAGTGAAGAAAATGGCAGTGGGTTGAGAGTCAGAAGGTGGGGACAAGGAAGGTGGTTCAAAACAG
Organism: Ascarosepion bandense; assembly: GCA_037127315.1. NCBI lineage: Eukaryota > Metazoa > Mollusca > Cephalopoda > Sepiida > Sepiidae > Ascarosepion > Ascarosepion bandense. The sequence continues at coordinate 1,210,093 of JBBBDQ010002252.1, read as the reverse complement.
AAAAAAAAAATGGCTTGAGTTCATCTGATCGAAGATGAAACGATTTATTACGTTAGATGGATAATTAATCACACTCACACATACACGATCTTTCGAGTGAAAGTAAAAATATTATCCAACGCATGAACGCAAACAGACACACACACACACATATTAAATATAGATTGTTTAATTACTTAGTTTTTAGTCATAATGAAATTAGACTAGTGCACATTTATATTAAAAAATGTTCAATACAATTATATTGTAGAACTTTTGAATATTTTCCATTTGTAAACAAGTTATTACGCGACCAAGGTTTCTGCCATGAATGGTGTCTTCAGGCGATTTGCAATACCTGATTTTACCGTTTTTTTTTTTAATTTTTAAGAACGCTCATGTAATGGTGTTTTTTTTTTTTTGAACGCGCAATTTTTAAAATTAAAAAGAATTATGACGTTTTCATCCATTATATATATATATATATATATATATATATATAGGAAAGAATATTAATAAAAAGTTTTGAATTTAAAAATGTACTTTTTTTGAACAGTATTTGTTTATTTTTATTATATTTTATATTTCAGACCGCCCTGACATAAAACTTTGCTAAACAGCGATAACAGTTACCAAAAATAGCAAACGCAGTTCGTAAATTGTAATGCGGTTCTATGACGTCACACCGCGTGAGAGCTCGAAATGATAACAGAACCATATATTTAAACGCGATGTAATGTGTTATGACCAGATTTAAATGTGATTTTATTAAGTGTGGATTGTTTGGATTTAATGTAGATGTCCTCCAATATCTAAAGGTTCTTTTTCCTGTGTGTATGAGTGAAGATTATTGTATTGTTCACTAAAATCTGTCTGATATTAACCTACGTGGCTATGTTTTCTAAGAAGTGTTGTTTTATTGTACTCTGATTAGAAAGGTGACAGGTAAGTCTACGGGAGAGAGTGGTTGTAGTAAAACCAATATATGTACTGGTTTTATAATTAGTACCAGAGATAGAATCTCTGAACGGGCATGTAAATTGATACACTACATTGGTTTTCTGTAGAGGATTTAGTTTAGTACTTGTAGGGTTATTAGAGACTATGAGCTAAATTGTTTTGAATTTTGTTATAATATATGATGAGTTTAATTTGGTTATTATTATTTATTGGTTTAACATTTCTACTATTATGTTTTTGAGAGTTTTTGCATCTTGTTTGTAATTATCATGTATTTGGTTGCAATAATATAAGTTAATAGTGTTATGTTTATTTTGATGTACACAATTATTATTATCAATATTGTTAGAGCGATTGTTAAGTTTGTTGAGATACATTTTAATTTGTTGATCAATAACGGAGTTAGGAAATCTATTATTGAAAAGTGTTTGCTTAATGTTGTGTACTTCTTTATAAAATATGGATTTGGAAAAAAGATATCATTTGTGTGCGTTGAATTAAGTTTTTTTATAACAGCTAGCTGGGGGCATTCACTATTATAATTAAGAAGACACGGGTTTATGCTTGTTGGTTTCCTATATTGAGAAGTAGTAAACCTATGTGTGCTAGAATCAATGAATACACCAAGGAATGGGATTTTGTTATTAATATTCAGTTCTAATGTAATATATATATATATATATATATATATATATATATATATATATATATATGATTTATAATATATATATATATATGATTTATAATATATATAATTTTGTAGTAGCTTGTAGTTTGTACATGTTCTAAAGTATAATTTATAGCATATATATATGCTATAAATTATATTTTAGAACATCTACAAACTGCTACAAAACTGTACATTTTGTTTCGACATTGAAAGGACAATGTCTCATCGGGGTAGTGTGACGCGTTATAAAATAGAGCTATGAATATTTATTATAAATTATAGTTTAGAACATGTTGTACGTGTTCTAAACTATAATTTATAATAAATATTCATAGCTCTATTTTATATCGAGTCACACTACCCGATGAGACATTGTCGTTTCAATGTCGAAACAAAATGTACACGTTGTAGCAGATTATAATTTGTACATGTTCTATATTATAATATATATATATATATATATATATATATATATATATATATATATATATATATAAGGCTGAGTGCTTTGCTCGCAGATTCTCCACCAACTCAACAGTGGACTCTTCTGGAGTATCTGTACCCAACTTCCCTACCCGAACTGAGGCCAAACTGAATGACATCCACATTACCCCCTCGGTGGTCTGTTACATAATTTCAAAACTTGTTCACCATAAAGCGAGCAGCGGCGACGGAATCTCAATCATTACACCCACGTCTATTGAACAGGTTAAGAGGCTCATCCCTTGTTCCCTGTTTAGGATGTGGTTTCTGGCTTTTCTCTTTTCAAATCTTCTCACTATTACGTAGCCCCTTGCACATCAGTGGCGTTACCGCCTTGCTCGGGGTGATACGATTTTTTAAAAAATGTTCCCCTGAACTCTCCTCTGTTCTCTCCAAACTTTATAACCACTGCCTCTCTGCTTCTTGCTTTCCTCCCTGTTGGAAGTCCTCCTCCATGGTTCCAATATAGAAAAAACACAGATGAACCCTCTGACCCCTCTAATTATCGCCCTATCAGCCTCCTACCGATTTTTGGCAATGTGTTCGAAGCCATTATCAACATCTTAGAGCCCACAGACTATTCTCTGACAAACAGTATGGTTTCCGCTTCACCAGGTCTACTGCTGATATGCTCACTGAGTATATACACCAGGCTCTTGACAATAGCCCGAACTATTGCCCTAGATATCTCCAAAGCGTTTGACAGAATCTGGCATGCTGGCCTTCTATGCGAACTGCAAGGTTATGGTATAACTGGACAATTGTTTGACCTTATCCAGACATTCCTTTCAAATCGCACAATGAAGGTAGTATTGAACGGATATTCCTCCCAATAATATCATACGAACGCAGGTGTCCCTCAAGGCTCTATTCTAGGTCCTATGCTTTTCCTTATCTACATTAACGATCTCACAGACGTAATAAGATCCCAAGTAGACATATAGGCTGACGACACTACGGTTTACTCGCACATCGATAAAAAAATCTGCTGAGGCTGACAAAGCAAACTTCGCTGCCGAGCTTGAAAAGGACTTCCGATCCGTGGCGGACTGGAGAAAAAAATGGCTCGTGAATTTTAATGCTTCCAAAACGAAGCTGCTATCTATTAACCATCACAGACAATCGCTCCTACCCACCCCCCATTAGCATGGATCAGGCTAGTCTCCCTGAAAGCAAAACACTGCGTCTCCTCGGCCTAACTCTCACTACAGACCTCAAATGGAATGACTATATAGAATTCATAGCTAAATCCGTTGCAAAGAAAGTCGGTTCTCTGTGTAGGACCAGGAAGTTTTTTCCGCTTGAAACAATCCTGCACATATATAAATCTACCATCCGCCCATGCATTGAATACTGCTGACATATCTGGTCGGGTGCTTCTGCTATCCACCTAGGTGTCCTTGACAAAATCCAACGGAGAATCTGTAATATAATAGATCCCAACTTGGCAGCTCAGATACAGTCACTTTCTCACCGGCGCAATGTGGCTTCCCTGTGTCTCTTCTACAAATACTTTCATGGTTTCTGCTCAAATGAACTTAGCTCACTCATACCCACCATACATGAATTTGCTCGAGCCACAAGATTAGCAACTAGGTCCCACTCTTTTACTGTGAAACCAATAAATTGTAAACGAAAAATTCTACTCCAGTAGCTTCTTTTCTCGCACTTCTCGCCTGTGGAATCCCCTTTCATTTACTTAATTTCCAAGAATTTCAATGTAAATTCAATAGTCATCTTCTATCTCACTAACCTGCATCCTCTCTCTCTCTCATGCTCTTTTCTCCACCCACTCCACTCTCATCAGTATTCTCATCCTTCTCTTACCCACCTCCTGACACCCCCTATAACCTGTCACTTTCTCATAACTTTCCTCCTATGTAACCCCTGCAAAACAGTGGCAGTAAAATGCCTTGCTTGGGCGATATGATTAAAAAAAAATATTAGTGACACGTGAAGAATCCCTAATCATTCATATATCCTTTTCTTCTCAACAAAAGGCATTAAATTACAGAGTCAGTCAGTCAAATGCCATATGTAATACATGTTTCGGTGATCATGTCTCTTTCTATACATGACTTACAAGGTAAAATATTTTTCTGCCATTTTTTCTGCGGTTACCAACCAAGAATACAGAGCCCAATTTGTCCTGTTATTTCAACCATAGATGTCGGGAGAAGAGACAAATTAATACCTCCTCCACGTGCATTTTACGAATATAAGTGAATGTAACAAATATCAAGGGGGATTCGATCTCGGCTCTCCGATTTCTCATTTCGAGCTGATATCCATTTGTGGGGGAAAATTGTGAAAACGGCTTACCTCGGAAACGCCAGACATATTCATATAGATTATTGTAATTCAATTTCTCTATAATATTCTCTCTTGTAAACCTTTTTCTTATAAAGATTTTTTATAAAACAATGACATTATTTATTTTTAATATATTATAAAAAAAGGAGAAATGTTTTTAAAAATGTACTTCAGTAAGGTATTTTTTTAAAAATTTTTATGTTTAAAGTTTTACTGTCAGCTAATATTTGCGAATCTAAGATCAGTCCCTAATTTTTCTTTTTAAACTCATTCATTGTTTATTTTTTCTTTTATTCTCCCCCTCTTTATCCTTTGTGAAAACTTTATGTTCATATTCTATGTGTCTATATTTTTATGTCTGTTTCAAAAGATATAATGTTCACTTCCCTTGTTAAAGTTGTCTTTAAAATAGTCTAAGTAAATTTAACTTTTACTATTATTTTCTAAAGTAATTTTTGAGAAATATTCAAGTAAATTTTTGAAAGATTATTAGAAAATAATTTTTTATGATTGTCTGCGGGTTAACTATATATATATACTAGCAGCATAGCCCGGCGTTGCTCGGATGTAATGAAAGCTTTAAAACTAATCCATGGTCCTGGAGCTCAGACTCTTTGGACGTTGGCACGAAAGACTAAAAAGCAATAGTTGTTTCCAGTTAAAGCGAAACTGTAGACTGAAAGAAAAATGAATGGATGTATGTCAATTTTTGATTTCCTGTTTTCGATATGAAATAAGTTTCTTTCGTCGTTAACTGAATTTTGAAGGCTAAATAAGTCCTCTGAGTAAATGGTATGATGGCTGAGACTAAGAACTACAATTATACCTATTAGAGTCAAACCCTAAGAAAAAATCAAATAAAATAGCTAAAAAAATAGACATACAGGCAGATAAACAGACACACACAAACATATTGCCTTTTATATATATATTATCGATTTTCTGCACTATTGTAAGAACTGCACCCGTGAAACTTTTGGATATCGTTTCTTATGTCTTTGTCTATGAGTGTATCAAATTTGATTAAAATCGGACCACTCGTTCGATAACCCGATTTTTTCGATTATCGATTATCGATATTTATCGGGGTACCTCGACGCAAAACCTAGCTAAGAACACTTGCAGACGCTTATAGTACAACTGTGTAAATTTTCAAGAAAATCGGTTCAGCCGTTTCGGAGTATATAGGTAACGGACACACACACACACACACACACACACACACACACACACACACACACACACACACACAAAGTTCCATTTATAAATAAGTTTAGATAATGTTTTTTGCCGAAACACGTCTCCCAGATCTTGTAATATCGTTCGGAGTTATTGTTTTTAGTAAGATGTCATCTACTTTGTTAGATGTTTGTTTCGCCATCTTTTGAGTAAATTTATTTATTTCCTGTTTGTTTCCGCTGTGAGAATTTGGTTGTCGACATTGTTATGTTGTGCCTAACAGAATTATTGAGTAAATAAATACCAACAACGGAAATATAGTAAATTGATATATTACCAGGAGAAAATAGTATTTACAAAAGAGTTTGTTAGTAGTATACAAGGGTTTAGTAGCATGTATCGTCGTAAGACGTAGAGTCTAATAATAGTACACTTCCGGTTCACGACCAGAAATACTCGACTGACTTGTTAGTCGGCTGACTCGTTCTCGATACTGATTCCTCGAGGTCTTCCCACTACTACTTTATGTAGTGATTGGAATAGTCCATTATAGTAGAACACAGGGGGAGAGCGCCCCAACAGACATCAGCCGGTTTAATCCAATCAATAGCACTATTATCACTGCAGTACTTACATTATTCGGACTATTGTCCTCATCTTTGTTAGTGAACCAGTAACTTGCAGGGTTAGAGGGAGATAACTCATGACTTCCAATCGAGGCTTTACACATAGAATGAGGATGGAATAGAGGGTTCGGTTCGAAATTTTAGCATCTGAAGAAGGCTGAAGCGTACAACGACCGAAACGTCGTATAAATGCCAACAAAGATGAAGATAATAGTCCGAATAATGTAAATACTGTAAATACTACCTCATCTTAGAAATACAGACAAATATTATCATGTTTTTCATTTTTCATCATTGGGAAATAGTTGTTCTTTCTGCAAATGACTTGGTGTAAATCGGAGTCAGTCAGTCAGTTAAGTGCCATACGTGATACACGCTTGGGCGATCATGTCTCGAAAGAGACATGACTGACTGGGCAGAAGAAACTCTGCTCTCCCATCCATTCCATTTGCTTAAGCTTATCAAGTATGTCACGTGCTGTTTTTCCATGTTTCTCTTTTCCTCTATCTGTCCTGAGAGTATCAGATTCGTTAAGCCCTCTTTCCTCATTACATTTCCCAGAAACTTCAACTGCCTCTTCCTGATGTTAAGTATAAGTTTCCTTTTCGTTTCCATTCTCTCCAAAATATTGTCGTTGCTCACAAGTTCAGTCAAGATTTTAGGCTACAAGTCACTGTTTTCGCAATAAAATTGGTAGCAGCCAACCGAAGTGAATTGAAATATAAGGGGATATATCTATATTTTATATGAGAGTTTATATCGCACGGGTTTCTCAATATCCTTATTTGAAATATTGATAATAACTTGTTTTGTCAGCATTTATTAAGAAAAGTGCAACATAATTTTTTAACTATTAATAAGTGAAGATGTAAGCCACAGAAATATATGGAATAAATTTTTTTATTTTACTTAAATATTCCATGAAATTCTATGACTTTCCATACATATTGCTTCGATTTTAACTTGAATCGATTTTTATTGCTTCTTTGTGCACTTTGATTGAAAATTGGTTTTTCACTCATATACATCTATTTTTAATGATAGATTACAAGTTTTCTATTTTTAATAATCTGGGGTGGTTGTTCGTTGATTTAGTGTTTCTTTTCTAAACTGCTTTTGGCAACGTGGGCAATAGGCAATCTGAAGCCTGTGAAAGAGCATCGCTTTTCAAAAATATTAACTTTTTAGCTGAAAGTTTCTTTGTGATCTGAATATTTACAATTTTATTTTTAACCGTAAATAAATGAGATAAAAATGAATAAAACAGAAAATGAAATACGCATTTTCTTTTTTTTTTAAAGTACAAAAAATGCTAAAAATAACAAAAGCATGTAGAAAGGGAAATAAAGAAAAAGAGAAAGTGTTTAGAAAAGGGAATAAGAAAGAAGAAAGAAAAAAAGAAAGAAAAACAAGCAGGAAAGGAAAAAGAAAAAAGCATGCAAAAAAGGGAAAAGAAGGAAAAAAAAAGAAAAGCAACAAGTATGAAGAAATAGAAAAAAGAAAGAAAAACAAAAAAAGAAATAAAGAAGATAGAAAAAAGAAAAAAGAAAAACGAAAAAAGCAAGCAGGAAAGGATAAACGAGAAAAAGAAAAAGAAAAACCATGCAAAAAAAGCGAAAAAAAAAGAAAAGCAAAAAGTATGCAGAAATGAAAAAAAGAAAGAACAAAAGAAAAAAGAAAAACAATAGAACAGAAAGAAAAACGCAAGCAGGGAAGGAAAAAGAAAGAAAGAAAAAGGGGAAAAAAGAATAAAAAAGAAAGAAAAACGCAAGCCGGAAAGGAAAAAGAAAGAAAAAGAAAAGCAAAATGGATGCAAAAATGGGGAAAAAAAAGAAAGAAAACCAAAAAAAGAAGAAAAAAGGGGAAAAAAAAAAAAACAGAAACACCAAGAAAAGAACAAAGAATTCGTCTTTTTGATTAGCAAATTTGTTATACGTCATGAATCACGCAAATAATTAAACAAATGCACTGGTGGAATAAAAACTAATCACTTATAATCATAAGAAAACATACAAATTATCATAATTCTTTGATATCAGGCCGGGTAGAGTGAATAAATGGAAATAAGTACCCTTCAGTCAGTTAATTGCCATACGTTATACACGCTTTTGGGTGATCATGTCTCGAAAGAGACATGACTGACTGGGCAGAAAGTTATCCCGCAGTAGGTTACCATTGCTTTCTGCGATAGACTGGTTACCAGTCAAGGCTACAGAACCCAACCTGTCCTGGAGAAAAGTGACGGATTAATAATACCTTTCCCAAGGGTATTTGCGCGTAAGTTAATGCAAGGAATGTAATTCTCTTATGTAATTATAACCAGAAGTAGGGGGGGGTGTTTATGCAAATATATCTAGATATCTATACATGTTAGGGTGGAGGCAACAGTTATGGGCACAGAAAGCGGAATCGGTGAGCCGATTTCAATTTCTGGCCTAATCTGCCGCGATCATCTTGGCACTAAATGCCCTTGAGAAAGGCATGAATCCATCCCTTCTCCCTCCAGTGTATAGCAGACACACCCGGCAATGTACAGACTCTTATTGTAAAAACATATTTACAAGGCTTATATGCCGCTATTGAAATATATTGTGGGTGTGTATAAGCCACTGTAAACCTCTTCTTCACCAAAATCAACAGAAAAGAATGTTTTCATTTGTAACCATCGAGCAAATGAAATTTTTTTTCTTGAAATAAAATAAAGAAAAGTCAAACCAAATTACAGAAGAGTTTAGTTCATTGTGGCTACGCTCTTCGCCTTGGCCACTGATGGCCCCGCCCCAAGCGATTCTTATCCGTTACAGGGCCAATTTTTTCCCCTTTCCTCTACCACAGACACGCCCATTATACTGTAGAGTCAGCTTTCGTGTGGCAGTAACATCGCACTGAAGTGAGGCACTCTTTCTTTACCTCGGGATTGTTGTTCATTTGCTTGTTCATAATTCAGTCTATTATTACGGATTATGGAAGAAAAAAAATTATTATTTTAATTTTACAGAAGAAATTATCAGAAAGACGACAGTACAACGCTTGGAACAATTTCCACATTTTACCACAACATACTGGATATCAATACGGAAAAATGACCGTCTTTAGTTAAATTTTTTACGTAAGAAATATTTGAAAAGCATATAAAATACAAAGTGGTTATTAAATCAATTATGGTGATTATATAGAATCACCAGAATATTACTTAGTTTTTAGTACAATAAAATTACACCAATACACAGTTGTAAAACGTTCAATAATGTAGAGCCGTCGAATATTTTACTTTTGAAAAACGAGATATTTCCGCAACCTAGGTTTCAACCATAGGGTATACAGCCGATTTATAATAAATGATTTCTCCGTTTTGAAATGTACGAAAAGGTTTATTTTACGTGTATATATATATATATATATATATATATATATATACACACACGTAAAATTAACTGAAATTAAAGCCAAAATACGACGTTTAGAACGGCTCATGATTAAACATAATAGACATTCATTGTCTCTTATATGTAACAGCAGGCGTTTAGAATATATATTTTTATATATATATATATATATATATATATACACAAAAAGATATACATGTATATATTACACATTAGCACATTTACAATCAAATATCTATGACAATATTATAGCGTGTGCATTTTCAAAATTATAATTTACAAAAAACAATTATTGCTCTAATTATATATTGAGCTTGGCTTTAAATTAATATTGTGAACGTTGCAATTATTTCCTTCGTCCCTTGTTCATTAGGATATATATATATATATATATATATATATATATATATATAGTGCTTTTATATATCATATATACAGATCAGGTATATGTATGAATGTATCATACATTTATATGGATATAACGTGTATATATATTT
>JBBBDQ010002252.1:1192500-1195000 GCA_037127315.1 Ascarosepion bandense | reverse complement strand
TATAGATACAAAGTATATATACAATATATATATATATACTGACTATATATATATATACAAAGTATATATACAATATATATATATATACAGACTATATATATATACAAAGTATATATACAATATATATATATATATACAGACTATATATATATATATACAGACTATATATATATATACAGACTATATATATATAAAGTATATATACAATATATATATATATACAGACTATATATATATATATAAAGTATATATACAATATGTATATATATATATACAGACTATATATATATATATACAGACTATATATATATATATAAAGTATATATACAATATATATATATATATAAAGTATATATACAATATATATATATATATATAAAATGTATATATACAATATATATATAAAGTATATATACAATATATATATATATAAAGTATATATATATATATATATATATATATATAAATAAAGTATATATACAATATATATATATATATATACAGTCTATATATATATAAAGTATATATACCATATATATATATATATATATACATAAAGTATATATACAACATATATATATATATATATACAGTTTATATATATATAAAGTATATATAGAATATATATATATATATATATATATATGGAGACTATATAGAATGTATATATATACAGTTTATATATATATATATATATATATATATATATATATATATATCAGATTATATATATATATAAATTATATACAGACTATATATATATAAAGTATATATAGAATATATATATATATACAGACTATATATAGAATATATATATATATATACAGATTATATATATATATAAAGTATATATAGAATATATATATATATACAGACTATATATATATATAAAGTATATATAGAACATATATATATATATATACAGACTATATATATACATAAAGTATATATAGAATATATATATATACAGACTATATATATATATATATAAAGTATATATAGAATATATATATATACAGACTAAATATATATAAAGTATATATAGAATATATATATATACAGACTATATATATATAAAGTATATATAGAATATATATATATACAGACTATATATATATAAAGTATATATAGAATATATATATATACAGACTATATATATATATACAGACTATATATATATAAAGTATATATACAATATATATATATACAGTCTATATATATATATATAAAGTATATACACAATATATATATATACAGTCTATATATATATATAAAGTATATATAATAATATATATATATATACATATATATAAAGTATATATATATACATATATAATGTATATATATATATACATATATAATGTATATATATATAATGTATATTTACAATATATATATAATGTATATATACAATATATATAAAGTATATATACAATATATATATATATATAATGTATATATACAATATATATATATATATATATAATATATATACAATATATATATAAATATATAATGTATATATACAATATACATATATATAATGTATATATACAATATATATATATATGTATATATACAATATATATATATAATGTATATATACAAAATATATATACATATTTATAATGTACATATACAATATATATATATATATAGTATATATACAATATATATAAAGTATATATAGAATATATATATATATATAAAGTATATATACAATATATATATATAAAGTATATATACAATATATATAAAGTATATATAGAATATATATATAAAGTATATATACAATATATATATATAAAAGTATATATATATATATATATATATATATATATATATATATATATATATATATATATATATAAATTATATATATATATATATATATATATATATGTATAAAGTATATATATATAATATATATATATATATATATATATATATAAATAAATAAAGTATATATATATATATATATATATATATATATATATATATATATATATATATATATATATATATATATATATAAATATATATATATATATATATATATATATATATATATATATATATATATATATATATATATATAGTTTATATATAAATATGTATACAATATATATATATAAATTATATATATATATAAATAAATATATACAATATATATATATACATATATAAAGTATATATACAATATATATATATATATGAAGTATATATACAATATATATATAAAGTATATATACAATATTTATATATATATAAAATATATATACAATATATATATATAAATTATATATATATAAATATATATACAATATATATATATACATATATAAAGTATATATACAATATATATATATATAAAGTATATACAATATATATATATAAAGTATATATACAATATATATATAAATAAAGTATATATACAATATATATAAAGTATATATATAATATATATATATAAAGTATATATACAATATATATATAAAAT